>VJMY01001230.1:0-16271 GCA_009869795.1 Neelides sp. FZ-2019 | reverse complement strand
TTTTATACCCAAAGTTTCAGCCATGTAAAGTACGCTATTCTAATTTTAAATAAAATCGTTGTATTTCCTCGAAACTCAGTGATTTTCACTCTCGTTTAAAGTTAAATAAACGAGTTGTAAGTCAAAACGTTTTGTAAACAAGTGGCTAAAAGTCCAACTTTTTAAATTATAGTTAAGCATGGTTAGAATAAAAAATGAAATAAATGCGTATATGCATGTGTCGTATGTGAGTGTGGATGAAAAATGAAGTCGACCAAAAAACGTGAGAGGAACGGCCCTGTATAGAAACGTGCTAAGATCTTAGCATGGGTTGGGTTTAATGCATCGTTTTTCTGATGGCCCACAAAGAGTTAACTAATTATTAATATGCTATATCGAACTCTACTTTATTAATTATATTAAATTAAATATTAGTTTTATTATTGGTATTTAATAAATTAAAGTTCAAATATAAAATCAAACGAATAAAATTAGACATTTAGACACCACCAAAATTCCCTAAATATGAAGCCCTTTTTAACTGTATGAAAACCGATGGTTTTAAAATAGGTGAACGGCCAACCGTATTATCAACAAGTTCACAAAAAACTTCTTGAATCGGTGCAAGTTTTGGTAATGGGTTGTTTTGCCTCTTGCGATTGTGCCTTTCAAGTCGGTCATCAAAACGGATAAATCTTATAAAATCTCTGAACCTATTTTTACTCATTGCTGCTGGGAATTCATGGCGCCTTGTCAATGGGTTGAGGGACCAGAATTGAACAATTGGGGCTTTTTTGCTCCGATAAGCACCAGCAAGAAGAAGAAGTCCAATGAAAGCTATAAATTAATATTTATATTAAATTTAAGGAATAGTCTTTTCCCGGGTTATTTAAAAATTACCCCGGGCTACCCAACTCTTCTTCTAGTTGCCCAAGGCTTTCCCGGGCTACCCCATGCTCTCCCCGGGTTACCGAATGCCTTCCTCGGGTTATCCAAAAATCACCCCGGGCTACCCAATGCCCTTCCCGGTCTACCCCAAACCCTCTTGGGGATACCCCATGACTTCCAAGGGTATTCCCCACTATCCCAATAGTTCTTTATTTTTATTTATTATAAATTACCTTTCATTTCAATCAGTTCCGTTTCAACAAATTCTTTAAATTCTTTTCCAAATTTATTTGTGAAATTCACTATTTTCATCAAAATAGTATCCGTCAAAATAGCAGAGAAGATCTCAATAAGGGTTTTTTCTCCATCAAGCTCTCCTATGGGTCCCAATCGGACGTTTCTTTTGCCAAAAATATTGTGCGCTCTGCGTCGTCCCACTGGAGGCAAAACATTTGTCCAAGTGGTAGTCTCTTGAAACGACAATCTGCTCAATTTCCCGAAAATCGTCTTCAGCAACATTTAAAATGGGCATTTCAGACTCTTCATCACTTTCCTATGGTTGTTTTTATTGTAGATGAGCCAATAACATAGCCAGAATATATAACATAGTAAAATAAATTTTAAATAAATAATTACCTCTTGGTCAATTTCCACATTATCTTCTTCGTCACTTTCTTCTGCCGCAAGTAAGGGTGGCCCTGATTCTTCTTCATCTTCAAATTCACCATTTTCTTCGAATTCATCATCCGAATTCTCAAAATCAGACATTTTTTGCCAATTGGAGTAAGAGGAAATGTTGACCATAAGACGATTATGAAATGCGAAATTTGTAATATGCATGTTGATTTATATTATAAAACGATTTTGTATGCTTTGTGTATGTATAAACAATATGAGGTGCAAACGTTAGGTATACTACTCTTATATTACAAAATCGACCATTTTCGCAAAACGCCCCTTGAGTTGGCTGTCCTATCCCTTATACATTATTGGGCTCACTAATAATTTCTGCTTTGTATTTTTAAAAATCATCATATAATATATTATTTTCTAACTTTAACGCATTCTTACGTAAATATGAATTTCTGACGAATACAGAAAATCCCAAAATTGTAGTGATAAAAATAAGTGAGTTATATCACATAAAGTACCCTTGTGCAGATTCCTGCACATGGTTGGCCGTCGTACAGTTAATTGGATAATTTGATTTTGTAAATTTTAGACAAAAATGTATTTAGACTTCTTCAAAGGACATACATTTTAACTGTTAAATTCAAAAGTTTATGCAATAAACTTAATAAATATATTTAAAGAAAAGATTTATTATAAATATAGAAAATAGAAAGTGAATTGTAATTTAAAACGCGATTTAAATATAATGTTAACGATAGCTTCTTAAAAAGATTATGCAAATAAAATATGTCATAAAAATAAGAATTTTTGTTCATGTTTTTTATATAGAAGTATTTAATATTTATAAAATGGATTCTTATAAATCATAAACCTTGAAATTGTTGATGTTAAAATTTAAACAAAAAAATTCCAGTTAAGTCACGCTATTGTTTGGATTTGGGGTTTTTAATTGCACTGGGTTGCCCTGTTTGTCAATAAAATCACTCATTTTGATCCTGCGTTTCATTGGAAGTTTGTTCTTCTTGTATTTCCCCTCATGAACCCCACCAATATGGAAAGTCAAGAGATCTTTCCTTTTTAGCCGAATTCCGCAAATTGGACAAAGAAATGGTTTCTCTTCAGAATGTGCCGTTTTCATGTGTTGCTTTAAAGTGTTATTTAAGGCGAAGGCCATGGGACACAAAGTGCATTTAAAAGGTCGTTCGCCCGTGTGACTCCTCATATGGTCTTTCAACCGATCCGCCGACCGACATTTCAATCCGCAACCTTCAAACTCACAAGGAAACTTTCGCTCTTCCTGGTGATTCCTTTGGTGAAGAGTCAAAGCCGTTTGATGACTGAACAACTTTGGACAATAAGGACACGGGATTGTTTTAGGGGCATGGACGTCTCTATCATGGCGCTTTAGTTTGAATTCGTTCACTAGAAAATTGAAAAATGTGAGTATATTTTGAGTATTCTTTGAAAAATATAATTTGCATTTAGTATTTAGTAATAATTATTGAATGATACAATAATAGTTAATTGAATTATTTTGAAAGATCTTAAATTGGTTTATTAATTATTTTAATATATTTAATATATAATAATATTATAGTTTATTTACAAGTTAAACTTTACCGAAAGTCATATCACATTTAGAGCAATTGAAATCGTTTCCTGTGCCCGTTGGGTGTACATGTCTTTTGTGTTTTTTAAGCTTGAGTGGATGATTGAAAGCGATATCGCATTGATCACAAGCAAAGTCCTCGTCAAAGTTCTGATGTTGACGGTTTACGTGAGTGCTAAAATAAAATTAAAAAGATTCAAGAAATGAAATTGTGTAAATTATTAAAATTACATAATTGGAAAAGATTTCTTAACTATTTTACGATATTCACATTAATAATGTTTATAAAGATATGTAATTAACTGGATAAACATGCCTCAAATCAAGAACGGTTTTGCCACAAATTGTACAAAGTTTTCTAGGAAGTTGAGATCTTGGTTTCTTTTTATTTTCTCTGTGAACTTTGTTCTTGTGAGTTTCAAGGTGCCTTTTCAATTTAAATTCTTTGGAACATTCGTCGCATTTGAAGATATTGGTTCCATGTGCGATTTCTATGTGGTCTTCAAGTGGGCGAGCGGACAAAAATCCCTTTTCACATAAAAGGCAAACGAAAGGTCGCTCGATTCCTTTATGTTTGGAATTCACATGAGCATCAAGATTCATTTGAGTTTTGGTCGAGTAAGAGCAATTAGGATATTCGCATTTAAAATGAAAAACTGATGATCTTCGATATTTTATACTTTTCTTTGAAGTTATTAAATTGCGTATTTCTTCTGGGCTGAATTGATCCACTCTTTTTAATGGAATGTAAGCAGATTTATTCAAAGACTCTAATTTAAGAAATTTCTTTACTTCTTTACTTAAATTTACCATTGGGGAATTATTAGTTGAATTCCTAAAAAATTGAAAAATATAAATTTAAAAACAACTAGTGATGAATTATTAATGACTTGTTATAAATATTAATATTCTTCTTGTATGTTTAATATTTTATAATCATTATCGTTTATAACTCATTCAGCCCCGAAATGCACTCTAGATTTTACTATCGGATAATTATTTCCAGCGATACGTACGTATTTTAATATGAAAATGTTTTTTGGTTTTTTAATCCCGAGTGCGTTTCGGGGTGGAATAAATGTTTTGGGATTATTTTAAAATTAAAAATAAATTAGTTAAATTTACATTCGAGGCTTTTTATATCTTCTTGGCTTAGAAATAAAATTATCCTCTTCATCATTATCCTCTTGATTGCTTTTATCAGATGAGGAATTTGGATTAGATAACAGACTTGAATTTTCCTCTTGGTTTAAAGTTTCAATTTGGGATGACAATTCAGATTGTGAAGTTTTTAATTTGTTAGAAAATCTAGTTTTGCGGAGGTTTGAGGGAAAGCGTGAAGACTTGGCTGGAATAAAATCTTCATCACGTTCATCGTCAATGGTGTCAAACTCATTTTCACTGTGATGGAGTTCCTCATAATCGAAGTTATCTTTTTCGGAAGAATTATCATCAATGTTCGGAAGCTGTTCATCTAGCTCAATTTTCACTTGAAATCCTTCATGAGATAATTGTGAGATGTTTGTATCTTCGATAATGCAGCCACAATGATGAAGTAAACCTATTTAAATTAAAACATTCTGAATATCATATGTGAGATTATGGTATTTTTGGCTATAATTAAAAAAAGTTATGCTAACAATGCAAGAATTCTGGGTGAAGATTGCGTACAGCAATATGACATATACAGTGACTCAAAGTACCATAATAACTTTTTGTCAAAGTTATGACTTTTTCAAAAGAATCGAAATTTCGAAAATTCTTACCACAGGGGGGTCATGAAGGGAATGAACATTTGAATGACTATAGACTAATTCCTATCGTTAGTTAATGGTACTTTAAGTCACTGTATATGTAATATTGCTGTACGCGACCTTTGAAGATTGCGTACAGCAATATGACATATACAGTGACTCAAAGTACCATAATAACTTTTTGTCAAAGTTATGACTTTTTCAAAAGAATCGAAATTTCGAAAATTCTTACCACAGGGGGGACCCTGTCTCAAATAAAAACCTCATGTTAACTGCCGTGTGATTTTCTCAAAATCACATTTCTATCATGCATAATATCTTGCATGTAGGACCATGAAGGGAATGAACATTTGAATGACTATAGACTAATTCCTATCGTTAGTTAATGGTACTTTAAGTCACTGTATATGTAATATTGCTGTACGCGACCTTCACTCAGGATTCTTACATTGTAAGTTTAGTTATTGTGGATTGTTGTTATAAATTACCTTTACATAATTTCTCTCTCAATTCAATATTTCGCGAATGAGTTTCACTATTATTAACTTTTAACTTTTTCTCTTTCAAAAGGTGTTTAATTTGGATTCGACAATTATTAATTTGAACTTGGAGTTTTTTATATTCTGAAATTACTGGATCAATACGAAGAAATATATTATAACAGTTAGAGCAATAGTCACTTTCTTTAATTTCTTGAATTTCGAGAAAACTCAACGTTTTATTTAGGGAGAAAATGAAAGACAAAGGATTTAATAAGTGACTTAACTTTAACTCATCGAAATTATTGAGATCAGTGTCAGAACAAATTAAACAGCTTGCCATAGTTAAACTGGCATAAAGTTTATACTATGTATACATTACACTATATAAATAACATGAAATAATGGTTTTGAAATTGAATATTGAGTATCTCTGAATTGACAATATATGCAGTTTAAATCAATGATCATCAAAAAGAATAATGAAATATAATAAAACTTTCACAATTTATAAAATTAAACGATGATTCATTTTAAATTATGACAAATATATTAGTAATTATTATTAGTGATTAATAATAATTATTTACTTTCTAAAAAAATTATAATTATTACTATGATATGAAATTCGAATTTGGAGTATGAGCAAAAAGATTTCAACAGGCCAAGGGTTGTATATTTCTCAATTCACCCTGACAAAAGCTGCTTGTATTGATTCCCTTTACAACATATATAAGTACTGTAAATATTCTATTAAGAGCCCCAGGCTACTATAGAGACCAGGCTATTAAATAAAAAATAAATTTTATTATAGCAGCTATATTCAATTTTGGCTAAACCCAACATTTAAATTCATTTTAAATCAATAATTTAAAAGCATTTTATCTTTTATTCGTTAATGAATTGAGAAAGATATAAAATTAGTTTGAAATGAAATAATTCTTACAAATAAACGCACTATTTAAATTGAGGTGAAAAGTATCCCCGGCTACTATTAAAGATCGGCTATTATTAGAGATCCCGGCTCATAAAGAAATATTTACAGTGCATGTTATATGTACCTCTATATGAGATTTTACAACTAGAAAATTTAACTCTACCACATAGTCGTTTATGAATATTATTTCCATCATCAAGTTGATTTTTAAACGGTTCATTTAATGATTGGATATCTAAAAAAAAATTATTTAAAAAAAATTCTAATTATTTAAAATTTTAATCAACGTAATATACATTTTTTACAAAAATGATTATATTCTACAATTTTTAATTATTGAAAACTTTTCATTATATCATAAATGTATATTATTAACTATTTAGTTATTATTATGATATATTTTAAAAAATGTTTTACAGTAGATTTTTATGAAGGTCAAAAAATGAATTTTTCATAAATACATAAAAGGTATAGGCCAAAATCCAGCGGCCGAATGTTAGGTATCCGGCCAAAATGACATTCGGCTCATCTCTAATTATTGTTAGTTGAATAAATGGGCTTCTCTCAAAGAGTTCATTCACGTATCCTGTTTGTTATCGACTTGCAAAACTTGATTGATTTTTTATTTTTACTGTCACATAAGTGTGCTTTCAATACAATGCCAATTCTCTAGAGGTTTTATTACAACTTTCAATAAATTAATTCATTTTTATATAAAAAATAAAAGTTACTTAAAATAAACAATAAAATAAAAATACTAATATTTGTATTGAGAGGTGTATAATTATATAACTAAAATAATTACATTTTTAATTAAATTGTTTATATAAAATTCTAAGCAATGTTTGAAAATGCAAGTGAAATTAGTCAATCCTTTGGAATCGCTGCTTTAAGTGGCACTGAAATTACACCAAATGATTATCCATTTTTAGTTCAAATCAATTACAACGAAAATCATGTTTGTGGAGGAACTATTATATCCACAATGTTAGTTCTTACTGCAGCTCATTGTTTTTCCCCAAATTCAAGTTATTCGAATTACAAAATAATTGCTGGTCAACCGAATTTAAATTACCAGGATAAAACAACAGAACAAGAAAGAAATGTTAAAAAAATTTACATACATCCTAAATATAAATTCTATAAAAGCACGCCTCCTTATGACATTGCAGTGATTGTCCTAAGAAAACCTTTTAATTTCAATAACAAATACGTCAATTGTTTATCGCCTCCGATTAGTGTGTCTAAAAATATTACAGGTATTTCGAACTCCAATCAACAAATATAATATTAATAGTTAAAAATTCTTATACAGATAATTATTAAATGCATAAAATTAAAATGTGCATTTTCTTATATATAATAATATTTAATTTAAAATCTACTTTCTAATGATATTTTCAATAGGACAAACAGCTATGATATTCGGATGGGGTGAAAACCAAAATGAAGTTCATTCAAAGCCTAAGAAAGCAATAATTGATTTTAAGAACGCCAATTATTGCAGTATATTATTAAAATTACTAGGGAATAAATTTGAAGGTATCAATGAAAGCATAATGTGTGGAGGGGGAAATGATGAAATATCACTATGCAAAAGAAATACTGGAGGACCTTTGATCTGCCAAAGTAGTAAAATATGCAATGATTTTATTTAATTATCATTTGTATTCCTCATTTGTATTGTATCCAATAAGAATTCATAAAAATGTAATAAAACCTTTTATTTAATTCTAGATGTTGATGGTCAATCAAGTTTGTGTGGGATTTCCGTTAACGCTCCTGGGTGTAGAAAAAACTCTATAAGTTTTTTCACTAATATTGGATATTTTTGGACATGGCTAAAACATATTCCAATGATGTAAAACACAAAATTTTTGCATGCCATATATTATATTACACATTTCTATCATAATTAATATTAGTTTATGTGATTTATTCAGCATATCTCTAAGAATATGTGTGAAACATTTATTTTTTACCCTATAGGGATTCACATATAAAAACTCAATATGAAACTGCATTCTGCTCAAGTAAAAAGTTTTTGTGTAAAAACAAAAAAAAAATCCCCATCATTTATGAATGTGATGGAGAAAATGATTGTTCTGATGGATCCGATGAATCAAATTGCGGGAAATGTTCAATTGATCAATTTACATGTGGGAATGGAAATTGCATTGAAAAGTCAAAAGTTTGCGATTATTTTAATTCCTGCCAAGATGGAAGTGATGAGATCAACTGCGAATATACCAAATGCAACGTGACTCAATTCCCTTGTAGAAATACTGCTTGTGTGGATAAATCAATGATTTGTGATGGAAAAAACGATTGTAAAGATGCTTCTGATGAATTGGGATGTTCGTTGGAAAATTACGATTTCCAATGTAAAAACGGGAAAACTATCCACTGGAAATCAGTTTGTAATAAAATGAACGATTGCGGCGACGGATCCGACGAGTTGGGTTGCTACACTTGCAATTCTGATCAATTCCTTTGTTCTTCTAATAATTTATGTGCAAAAGCCGAATATGTATGCGATGGGCACAATGATTGCAAAGATGGCTCAGATGAATTCAATTGTGATAATTGCACTGTTCATGAGTTTCGTTGCAAAAATGGAAATTGCACTCCGTCTAAACTTGTTTGTGATGGGGATAATGATTGTAAAGATGGATCAGATGAGACCAAATGTGGGAATTGTGGCTCAGGGAAATTTCGTTGCAAAGATAAAAATTGCATTTCCACTAAATACGTTTGTGATGGGGAAATTGATTGTATGGATGGTTCAGATGAAATGAGTTGTGGGAATTGTTTAGTAAATGAATTCACTTGTGCCAATGGCGAGTGTATTGAGAAGAGATCAGCGTGCAATGGGGTTCAAAATTGTATTGATAATTCTGATGAACTCGGTTGTAATTTTTGCTCGCTTTTACAATTCCAATGTGCTAATGGCGAATGTATCGATGGGAATTTAACTTGTAATTCAATTACTAATTGTGAAGATGGATCAGATGAGTTTGGCTGCGGAAAATGTCAAGAAACGGAGTTTAAATGCCCATCTAATTTGGAGTGTATTCCGGGATTAAAATTGTGTGATGGGGAGAATGATTGTTTTGATGGAGCAGATGAGATGAATTGTAAACATTGTGCTGGATATAATTATTTCCAATGTATAAGTGGGCAGTGTGTGAATCAAAGTATGATTTGTGATGGATTTAAAAATTGTTTCGATGGGTCTGATGAAACCAATTGTGGTGATTGCAATGTTAATCAATTTCGTTGTATTAATTCAAAATGTATTGTAAAGTCTCAGGTGTGCGATGGAATGAATAACTGTGGTGATGGATCAGATGAAGTCGCATGTTTTCCTTGTTTTTATACGAATTCTTTTAAGTGTAGAAATAATCGATGTGTGAATTTGGATTTTGTCTGTAATGATAAAAATAACTGTGGAGATGGATCTGACGAATCAGGGTGTATGTAAATATACAAATAATAATTAACTAGGTATTACATTTAATTTTTCATTTCACTTTAAGGTTAAAGTGATTCTACAAATGTTTTTTAAATAATAGATTTGTAAAATATAGGATCATATCGCTTAACTAATATGGGTAATTTCACTTATCTTTTTTGTTATAGTGAATGATGGTTTTTTGTAAAGAATTTTATATTTTAACAAGCTTATAATTGAAAGTAAATGATTAGCTTAAGACGTAACAAATACTTATAATCTAATTTTATTACTATTGTAATTACCTAATCGTGAAGGATATAAGTTTCCTCTTAGAGTTGATCTTCACAAGCAAAAATAAACGTTTCCAAATCTGAAATTAACGTAAATTTTAAAATTAATCTTATTCAACAACTATTTAAAACAGAAATAAATTTTCATTTTTTAATATTTGCCAAACTTAAAAATTAAGCAAATAATTAAATATACTTTAATTGATGGAAATTGATTTGATTCAAGTCCAAGGAGAAATTTACAATTTTTTTGTGACTTTTAATGGAAAAGTCTGAAGTAAAAGACATTTAACAAAATTCACACTCAAATGGTTTGAAAATTCTTTGTTTTGTATGAATTGCAACTAAATGTTTTTATAATTTGAAAGTGTGCTTAAGCTTTTCTCACAAATGCCACAGTGGAATTTGTTTTTTCTTTTTATATCTTTTCAAATTTGTTTTGGTTCCAAACTCTTTATCACATATTTTATATTTAGTGCATTTTCTAATAATTGGAACATTATGAATAGTTTTCATATGAACTTTCAAATCATTGAATGATTTCTTACATAATTCACAATTGTACATAGGATGAATTTTTCTCGTATGAGATTCTAAAGATCTCTTTTTCCCGAACTTCTTACTACAAATATGACATTTGAATTCAGTTGTGTGATTCCTCAAATGACGCTTTAAATTAAAATGTAATGGTGGTTGTAATGGTGTAATAATGTTAAGAGTGTAATTTATCTAATGTTATAAGTACAGTAAGTAGACATTTTCGAACTATTATTACCTTTTTTAACAAAGACAAACCGAGGGGTAAGAGAAACTCAAAAGTGAGTAAGCGTCATCTTAGATGCCTACTGTAACAAACAAATCGATTTCTACGTGAACGAGGATTGACTGGGGATAACAGTAATTACGAATATGCATTTTCTAAACGCCTCAATTTTTTCGAAATGTTTTTTATAACTGAATCTTAGAAATTATAAAAAGAATGGAAATATGGTAAAATATGAAATGAGTAGTAGTAGTAGTAGTAGTAGTAGTAGTAGTAGTAGTAGTAGTAGTAGATAGCTTTATTCAATGTACTCTTAATTAATTTTAAAAATCTCAATAACGCAAAACCCAATGAATGGATTGGCTATAGCTATATAGCTACATCAGCTACACAATTGCATTTAACATAAAATCTTGAGATAGCTCTGGAGAATAAATAAGCCTTTAAAATTGAATTTTAATTGTCACATTACATGGAATTAATTAAAGGAAGTTTTACGTGGTGGTCGTGCGTGCGCGAGTCAATACAAAATGTGAACAAGTTCAACATTACATAATTCCGACCTTGAAAAAAGGAAAGGAAAGGAAAAAGACTTGATTCTAATTTTGTTATCACAGCTCATTACGTCATTGTAATAATCGGTCATTCTAGTAATTATACTTCAATTTTTTTAATTAGCCAATTTAAAATATATACTAATATGCAATCTTATAATAATAGCTCTAATAAAACATTGTTTCGATTCAGGTTTGATTGTCAAGGAATTATGATATATTCGTAAATTCGTTAAAAATAGGGTATTATGATTTAATATTCATTAATAAATTCTAATGTTTGCTATAAGAAAATATTTTACTTTTTAATTTCATTAATTCAATTGTGTTTTTGATACAACAGCTTAAAATACACACATTGGGAGATTAAAAACTTCAAACATTCAGCGCATTGAAAAGGTATGTCAATTGTCAAATCTCAATCAAGTTTTGTAAATCTTCAAGGTTAGCGAGTTTGTTTAACAAGAGAAGTAAAATTGACTAGAATCTTATAGGTACCATTAAAAATATTTTGAGAGCATCCTACAAAAAATATTTTCTTTATTTAATCCATTTAAAATATTGCTCTATCACTCTCACCATTATGTCATAAATTTTTAAATTCATTTCAACAAGTTTATATATATATAAAAGTATATTCAAATTCAATGATATACCCACCTACCTACTAACTGAGCCTACTACATATATAAAGACTCACAATATAAAGAAAATATCCTATTTTGTATCATTATACAAATATCAAAAATCCTAATACATTCTTAATGAGAATTAAGAAGCAAATATTTATTATATGGGTGTGTGAATAAAACACCAGCCAAGTCCAAGTAGGTATAACAGAATATCGTGAATATCTAATTTCTAAATGGGTTTTTGTCAAACGTGTTAAATTCAATATAATTCGTCCGTGTACTCAAGAAAATTCAATGTCGCTAAGTCACAATATTTATCATTTAATTAATTTGAAATGTAAAAGTTGAACTCATAGTGTATAAATAATTTTTCATCTTCACACTGTGTTGTTGCAAGTGTTGTAATAGGCCTATCTTAGCATATCTTATATTACAAGGCAATATTGTTAATATCCAAATGTTTGTAATGAGTAATGATTATGCAAATATTAAAGATCTATTTAGTATTCAACTATTAGCTTTTCTTTTACTATAAGAAGAAGGGAGACATAAAAGGAAAAAGGGAAGGCCGAAACTTAAAGCTTACTCACGATTTAAGACTTTTCATTAAAGGAGTGGAATCCTATTGAATTATACAAGAAAGTTTTTTATGGCTACTTAACATTTTCATCATCATAGATTAAAGCAGCTCTAAAGTGTTGGGTCTAACGTGGTAAATAGCATCTTAAGGAGATTTCAATAGCTTGAGTTTGATTCTTTCAGTTCTTCTCCAGCTCTTCTACAGTTCACTCGACGAGATTTAACATCTCAATATTTTATAGCGGAAGTAGAGGAGTTCGGAGGAAATATTTTTTATTTTCTATAGGGCAATAGTTCAAAAATAATAAATAAATAAATTGAAAAATCTCAAGTAAAATGAAGAATCACATCTGGACGTTTCTTTCTCTTCAGCTTCTCCTTCTCCTTCAAAACTCCTGTAAGGGACATAAGATATTTTTCATTCTTTCTTATTAAATCTCCTTGTTACATTTAAAAATATCTTACTTTTGTTTACTTTTGAAGATGGGAATTTTCCAAATCCCCGACTAAGGAAACGCGTTTTGGAAAATTATGACAAAGTTGTGATTCCTCATAAGAGTGGCGAATATGGAACGGATGTCACAGTTGGGATGCAACTCATTCACGTTGGCATTGTAAGAATTAATTACGCCGCTTAATAAAATACTTAAATATGTTTATTTCTATAATCTATATAAAATTAATATTAAAAACAAGTAGGCAATTAACTAAGATTACTTAATTAAGTTTTCACATTATCAATCTTTCAATTAAAAGATGCTTTCACTTGTTTTATTGATGATGTCTGAATGTATAAAATGTATATGTATAATGTACAGGGCCCCCCAGTAAGTAACAATACCAGGTCTACAGCCCAAGCTACAAATGGCACAATAATGTGCTATACATCATTCGAA
This sequence comes from Neelides sp. FZ-2019, assembly GCA_009869795.1. NCBI lineage: Eukaryota > Metazoa > Arthropoda > Collembola > Neelipleona > Neelidae > Neelides > Neelides sp. FZ-2019. The sequence continues at coordinate 2,821 of VJMY01001230.1, read as the reverse complement.
AGAGCATAAAAAGTTACATTAATGATATAATTTTCATTAAAATATTCGAATGTTTAAGTATTTTATTGAATGAGATTCAAAAAATGAAAGTTAGGCTTTGCTTTTTTCAGATTAACTTGAGATGTAAAAAATATTATTTCAACAAATTAAATAATAAAAAATTAGCTTTTTTGATAAATTTATGTTTTTAAAGCAATTAGAATATTTAAATTAGATTGGAATATTAATTAGCGTGTGTTTATCAAGGTCGAAACTTTTCCAGATTGTCAATACTGTGTATTCTTATACAGATTAATAAAATTCAAAATTCCCTCATAAAATATTGAATATATTTTAATGAAAATTGTGTCATTAATGTAACTATTGATATTCTTTCAAATGGTGTATAGCAAATTATTGTGTCATTTGTAGTTTGTGCTGTAGACCCCGTATCGTTACTAACTGCGGGCCCTGTATATGTATCTACATAATCTGTAAATCCTTTTGTTATTGAACAGGACGAAGAAAAGCAAAATTTGAATGTTGACGCGTGGGTGGCCCTTGTAAGTAAATTTAAATTAAATATTAACAGCGTTTGTACTGGTAAAGTGTAATTAAGTAAATGATTTAATTTTCACCTGTATGTGCGTTGGAAAAGTAATTCAATTTACTTGAATTTCTCATAATATTAAATTTATACACATAAACAATTATCTAATATATAAATTAAGATGTTTTTGAATTTGTAATATAATGTTTTTGATAGAAATGGAGGGACGAACGGTTGGAGTGGAATTCCGGCGATGAGAACAAAGGATTCCTTCATTTTACTCCAGAAGAAGTTTGGGTCCCTGACCTTGCCCTTTATAACAAAGGCAGAGGTCAGAAGAGTGTGAGGCTTCTCGGAGACACCGAAGTCCTCGTTCAGCATAATGGAAGCGTCATTTGGGTTCCTGCCTTTACGTTCAATTCTGGATGCAAATTGGATTTACGAAGATGGCCCAAGGATACACAAAATTGCTCTCTTGCCGTTGGCCCATGGACTCATAATGAAAAGGAGAATAATTTGATTCCAGGGATTTACGAGAATGCGATTGATCTGGACCATTTGATTGAGCTCGGTGAATGGAAATTGAAGAACGCGGCGGTCAAGCGACACTCCAAGACTTACAATTGCTGCGAGGAAAACTACGTGGATCTCACGTATGAGTTCATTTTAGAGAGATCCTCCTCTATTCACTGTTGCGTTTTTATGATTCCGCTATTTGGTAAATTCTGACACTTAAAAAACAATAATTGATTCTTAATAGTTATATAATTATTAATCATAATTATTTTAATTTTTAAAATAAGTTTTTAATTAGATTGGCTTATTTTATTATTTTCAATTAAATTAAATCACGTTAAAAGAAGAGTTAACTAATTACATATTTAAAGATATTATTTAACATTGTAGGAATTGCAATAATAAATCTTTTAACTTTTCTTCACGAGACCAAGAAAAATGAAAGGATGCAAATGGCCATTTCTACTTTTTTCATTACGTCGATGTTTTTAATGTATTTTCATTTTACGTTACCCCGTGTTGATCACTCGCCTCATATTGGTATCCTGTTTATTTTTAAGATGTTCAATTATCTTAAAATCAATTACATATGGTTTACAAATGACTAAAAGTTTTTTCAATTATATATCATCATAGAATTATAATTGGCAATATTAATTTATTCTTTCAGTTGTTCTTTATTCATGGAATCTCATTTTGTCACTTGTGAGCATTGGAGTCACAATTCTTGTTTCTTGTTTGCAAACGTCTCGTTGTGACAATGCTCGATGGACGAGGATTTTTAATAACCGACTTCTCTCAACGATACTTTGTTTGGGAAATGTAAATCAAAACATTCTATAAATAATTTACAAATAATGATTCTGCTACTAGTTAAATAAAACTAATTTATACAATGAATTGTTAAAATATTCTAAAAGAAAATTCAACATATTCATTTTTGATAAAAGGGGAAGCAGAGACAATACGGATTGGCTAATGAGAAGTGTCACGCCAATTGTGCTGGAGAGTTTGAGAATCAATTGGACATTGTTGGCTCAACACTTGATCGTCTTGTTTTTCTTCTTTTAACAATTTTCACAGCTGTTGTTTATGTTCACTACTATTAAAAAGTTTTATTCATACTGTGATAATGTATATTTGATCAATCCATTACATCAATCCAAGCCGTTACAATTTGAATGCAGTTTTGTTTAATATTACCTACAGTTATTTTTATTGAAATTAAGGATTCATTAACGTTTTAACCGTTAATAAAAAATTGGATGTTTTAACTGAAATTAAATATAAAATTTAACTACTTAAATTATTGATAAAAACATTTATTGAAATTAAAAATAAAGACATTATTATAATGTGATAGAAGATAGTAATTATAATTTAATATAAAAGGAAAACATCTTACTGCTTTGATTACCTTAAGATTGAAAAAACAGATTTTTGATTTCTTCAGGAAGCGAAGATGATTGAAAAGGGGATTATTCGTCTTTAATCATTATTTCGTCAAGAATAATTTCTCCAGTGCCTTGACTTTTGTGTAGACGACTCTTAACAATTTCTCCCAGAACCACTAACTTCAATTGAGGGAAATTGATGAGATTCAAGTCCAAGCATTTGTTTACAATTTTTTGTGTGCCATTTCACGGAAGAATCAATGGTAAAAGGCTTTTTGCAAAATTTACACTTTAATACTTTGGCACACTGTAACTTGTCCTTATATTGTTTCAAATGGATTTTCTTAACATTTGAGATTTCAAAATCATTTTGTTCTTTTTC
>VJMY01001229.1:0-16275 GCA_009869795.1 Neelides sp. FZ-2019 | reverse complement strand
CCATCGTTCTTCACGTACATGCCACTGATGGTCACGATGAAATGTCTTGCTGGAGTTGCTATTACAGTAACAAAAATAATAACAATGCATACTATAAAATATTTTAAAAAAGGTATATAATTGGGTACCTGTCCAACTTGGATCGTATTTGTTTAGAGCGGAGCAAGATGATAATGAGATGTAAGTTGAAAGCAAGGCCAAAGAAGAAAAGTAGAAGAAACATTCCAATCTCCACAACAAATGACCCCATTATTACATTTGTATTAACATATCCAACGTTTTTTAGATTAAAAATCCATTTGATAAAAAACTAAAACACTTTTATAAAATATATGAATCAATAAATACTATCTATTGATAACAATAATTACATATATAAATTATTCAATATGTCAATAATACTATAATTGTCAATTGTAAAACTTGAATGATGATCTATAAGGTATAGTTATAAGTTGAGCGTAAATGTTATTAAGAATTAGAAAAATGAAATAAAACAAACTACTGATAATGAAGCAGAAAAATGGGGTTTTAAAGGAAATATTAAAAATGCATTTAAATTACTATTAGAAATTGTAATTGTATGTAATTTTCTAGGCATATATACTAATTTGGGAGTTAAATTGCTTATATATTAGTAAATGAGAACATTTGATAAAAAATAGAACCTTCTTGGAATGAACCATTCATAAGTATTTAAACTATTATCTAGTATCACTAGACATTTGTAAAAAATAATTTCTATTTAACATCAAAAATCTTGAGTCACTAATGCGTATGGAAAAATAAATCAAATACTCATGGAATAACTATATATACCTAGTAACGTTGAGGTTCTGACCTTGTTAATCACTTTGTAAATCTTGTACAGGCATGTGTTTGTTTATTTTCATAGACATGAAAAAATTATTTTATATATTTGTAAATGACTTTCCATTTTAAAACATGATATTACAGACTACAGATATTTGTAATTAATCTAATTAACATAAATTTATTATTTAATAATATGGAACCTACTTTAACTATGTTTCCCTTTGTTAAAACGAGGTGAAAAGAATCGGAACGTTAATGTTTAATTCCCTAACTGGATAAAGCAAGTTTTAAGTTTTATAAATCGTCTGTGTATTATATTACATATATTGTAAAATGAATAAAATATTAACAAATATAATAAAAAATACTTCTTTTGAACATCAGCCCTGTTGTTATTTTAATAAAATATTTAAAAAAAATTTCTTTCAACTTTCAGTCCCATCATTAATTTAACAAATATATTGAATTATTTGTTTGGGAACTTAGGTCCAGTGATTTAGTATTAAAAATTAAAATTTACACATAAATGTAACATTTCATTTTTTGTAGCTAATTTTATTGATAATTACAAGTTGATTTGATTTAGTAAGGAAACCATTTGTTAGTACAAATAGTCGATATCTTAAATCCATTAAAACTTATGTATTTAATAACATTTTTAATCTTACAATGGAGACTCCCGGGATAAAGATCGCGTACAGCTATCTGACATAGTCAGTAACTTTAAGTACCGTTAACTAACTTTTTAACGTATAATAACTTTTTGCTAAAGTTATAATTTTTCAAAAAAATTTGAAATTTCTAAAATTTTCACCACAAGGAACTTCGGTCCAGTGATTGAGTAAAAAAAATAATTTTAAAAAGTACTTTGAACATTTTTAATACAATCTAATTAAATAATGTTTACATTTATTTAATAAATTAATAATTTAAAAATTAAATTTTACATTATTTCTATTTTATTATAAATTGTATATTTATATAAATTATATAATATAATATATATTTTGAATAAATGAAAGGGAATTTATTGTCCTATAAAATGGTTTTCACCCTTACAGTTAGGGTGAAAACAGAGAGTTAAACACTTGAATATAATTATTTTTATCATTTATTATTATTATTTTATCAAAAATTGTTTTTAGATTAATAGGCATTTAAGAGGAGAAATGGAAAAGGAACGAAAAAATAAGAGCGTACTCTTAAATATTCACGATTTGATTGAAATGCATTGAATATTGTAATAAAAACAAATTCGAATTATGAATTCTCAAAGAAAAGCCTCCAAAGTCTAGTGCCGGTGTGGGAGCAAAAAGCGTGACTGACAAAACGTGTAACTTCATGTTTGAGATGGAGAATAATAGAAATATTGTCAGTATATAGGAGTTAGTTAGTTTAGATTAACGAGTTGCCCCGTTTAATTTCCTATACTCAGAATGTAATGGTCACACGTTTTTCGGGTTTTAGCTTCATACCCATCGTGATCTTTGTCATTGTTTAATAATGTATTGGTCAATCAATGTAATGGTCAATCGAGGATTGCATCTTCGTTGGGTTTTAGAATTTGGCGATAAATAACTTGGGCACTATTAGCCTTCAAAAATAATGCAATTGCCATTGGCGGCTTTTTTGATGGCCAACCAGGCCATCGTTCTTCACGTACATGCCACTGATGGTCACGATGAAATGTCTTGCTGGAGTTGCTATTACAGTAACAAAAATAATAACAATGCATACTATAAAATATTTTAAAATAAGATAAATAAAATAAAAGTTACTTATTTTATTTGGAATGGTGCTGAGAGCGAAGCGAAATGATGAGTTTTATTCATAGAGAATTGTTTTTGGTTGACTATCTGGTATGGTTTCCGGGGCGCATTGATACATTTTGCCCTGTCTTATGTAAAATGATGTTGCAAAGTTCGCCGTACCGAACCAAGTAGAGATTAAATTCTAAACTCCAAACGTGCGAGAGAACTTATATTTCGTTTTCATTCGGATCTCATTTCTCATATCATTCTGTAATGAGTCAGAATTTGTGAATTCTCCAGTTTTTCAATTAAAAACTTTGACCTTCTTATTTTAATTTCATCACCCTTTTACAAAAAATGTATTTTTTTACTATAGTCTTTTTCTATTATTTTTGTACTATTAAAGTTATTAATAATGTTCATTGAAATTATAACTGATAGTGATTGCCAATTCATTTTATAATTTTTATTAATCACACGTTTTCTCTTAATAGAAAGTAATTTAATCAGTAATCTCACACAAATTCACATTAACCTTCACGTGAACTGACATTCTCCTAAATAATCCCTCCTAATTTAGGTAATCATTGATATGTGAATAACATTAATGAACATTGCCATAGGCCATGCAATTCTATCCAATCTTACTGATCGTGGGTTAACAATCAGGTAGGATTTTTAATTAATGAATCTAAATTATTATTTGATTTATTATATGTTAAAATGCATTTACAAATCAATTATTAAAAAGGAATTTTAAGTCGCTATTAATCTGAATAAATAAACTGTAATCAGAATTATGCAATATAGAAATTAAAAATGAATATTAACGAGAGACGAGGCCGAGGTCGAAATCCTTATCCAAATCGCGGTCATAATCGTGGTCAACATCAACATCATGGTCATAACATAGGTCAAGGCGGAGATCAACACCGTGAACAAAATGACCAAGACCAAGAATTAAATCATGAAAATCAACAACAACGAAGACCGCAAAGGTAACTATTTACAATTGGGAAACAAATTAATAAATAAAGTGCAAGGTTGTACAATTATAGTAACTGATAAGATGGCGCAACCTAAATACAAATGGTAGCTAACGAAAAATTTAATGATATTTTATATACAGCGTGATATTACTATTAGCAGTGAGTTAATTTCTTTATTATAATTCTAATGTTGAAGGTAGTTTATTTAAGCAACCGAAATTGCATTAAGTCAGATTTGAAATATGACAAAATTGGTATCAATCGATTGGGATTTTAATAAACTTATTTTTCTTTTATAAAGTTGAAGTCAATATTCCAGGCCGTTCTCGACTTATACACAATGAAATTCATATTATAATGTCGAATTTATGATAATTAAATTTCTTAATTTTCTATTAAATAAAAATATAAATTCCTTATCATTATAATTGATATTTGACTTTAAAACTCAACCTAATTTATCCCTTGTTCGATCAAGTAGGTACATATTATCAAATAAACCTCTATTTCAACAGAATCATAGGCAACTTACTATGTATCTTAAAATGGTAGACTTGAAATTACATTATATTTAACATATTGGTGATAATTAAAAATCATACAAGATTCTAAGAATTTTTTAATGTCTTTAAAATGACTGAATTTATTTTAAATTATAATTTTATAGAATGATGAAATAATTAAAGTCGGTTAAATTTCTATAGTCAAAATTATGGCAATCAATCACGCAACAATTCGGCATGTTAATTAATTTTGAATTAAAAAAGAATGTTATTAATTTATTATATTTACTTAATATATTAATCATATAATGATATTTTGATTAATATTGTATTTGTAATTATACTTACTCAAGATGTCCATCAGAAAATTTAAATACTTACATTGTATAAAAATAAAAGGTACATACAAATTAAAAGTTTTAGTGTAATTGCCTAATTCTAGTATATTTATTCGATGATTAAATTGTGCAATAAAACTTTTTTGATTCAAATTAAGTTTGAAATCTTGTTGAACAGCTCAAAATAGTGAGACTAAAATGAATAGCGATTAAATTGGCTAGCGGTCACGAGGACTAAGGGAAAAGCATGGAAGTAAACGAAGATTTACTTCACTGCTAATATGATGTCATATTAATTAAATTTTTAGTTGCTAGCCTTTATGTCACCCCCTTGAATCAAGTAGGTCGTTGAATATAATATAATTACTAACTACTGGATTTTCTTTAACAGACGTGGATTTGGATTTTCTCGAGTATATGATTTCTTGAGCAAAACACCAGATCAAGTCATTACTTTAATTGCTCACGATGGTGTTGGTTGGGAAGGGTTTCTCAATTCTGATGCGTTGAATACAATCAGAGGTGACAATTTCTTAGTTCTAGTCGTACAAGTCATTGCCACGAAAGTTTGTGATAAAGACGTCATAGGCACACAAGCCCAAATCGATGTGATTTTAAAGTCTGTCGGTGAAAAGTTCCGGAATCGACTCATCGAAAAATGCAATTTGAACATGACAGAAAGGCCTAGTCGCCCGAATGACCCGTAAGTTTAATTCATTTTTCATTTACCAATTAATTATTTCTTACTCATTAGTTTAATATTTATTTAATGCTAATCGATTAGCTTCAATCTCAATAAATATAAATCTATAAATAATATCTAAGTTCGCTAATTAAATTATATAAAATCAATTTAATTATTTCAGGATGCCTGTGAATCTCTGCCCATTGTACTTCTTGTCTTGTCTTCACACATTCTATTCGTTCATTGCCAAAACAATGAAATACACTGCGAAGGATTTCATTTTGAATTTAGTCACTCCTGTAATTACGTCTTTGACCATGATGGAAATGTTCAACAAATACGTGAACTCGGATAAAGAGGAACAATTCAAAAAGCTCTTTATCGATTTCAAAGCTCTCACTTTAGAAATCAAGGAATTGATTGAAAAGGTAGAAGAGCCGGAAAGACGATTCAATGAACGTCGCTTCGATGGATTCACCGAATTAGAAGAAAATGAAATGCACAACACGGGACCGCCGGACGATTTTCGAAAAATCCCAATCATACCTCCTCTCAAAGAGCTTTTGTCATCTGAGGAAACTTTTCTTAGAACGAACAAAAAGAGGGGCGCCTACATCGATGCGGGTCATTACTTGGATGTTCAGTTTAGGCTCATGAGAGAAGATTTCGTCAAACCACTCAAAGACGGAATTCGCGATTTCAAAAAGAAAAAGTAATTTTTTTAATCTAAATGACACTTAGTTGTTTCATTTAATATTATAGTTGACAATTTCTTATTAAGTAATTTATGAATCTTCAATATATTAATAAACGTTTATTAATTAACGATTTATTAATTAAAAATTTATTAATTAGCTACATTTAACTGTGTTTAATCTTGTGTTTACCAGACATGAATATTTGACTGGGAAAAAGAAGATGCAAAAAGGAAATGTTCGTCTTTACCCAGGAGTTGAAATCCTTAAGCCTGAGTTGGTGAGAGAAAATTTAGTTTTCAATGTCAAGCTGCCTGACAATCAATACAAGAGAATCAAATGGGACAAATCAAAAAGGCTGATGAACGGATCTCTCCTTGTCTTCACAACAGATGATTTCGAAATCACGGCGTTCTTTGCAGTTGTCATTAAAAGAGATTCTGACATTCTGAACAAACAAGGGACTTTTGGAATCACATGGGAAGGAATTTACCCGCCGCATTATTGTCACGAGAAGAAATTCCTCATGATTGAATGCGAAGTCTACTTTGAAGCATACAGGTTTGCTTTTCTTTAATTTGATAATTCTTTGTTTTTTGTATACTTGCAATGCAAGATATTAATATCAACTTTTTTAAAAGTAATTTCTCCTTTCATTTAAGACACACCCTGGAAATTTTGCAACACATTGAACTTGAAAATTTCCAACATGCAAAGTTCATTGTTCGCGGATCAGCCATTGTGGACCCGCCAAGATACTTGCTCACCAGCGAAGATTTAATGGACATTGGGATAATGTCAAGAACAATTCAGGTTTCTCCACTCGATCGTCACAATTGGCCAGATCACACTGAAATTGGATTAGACAAGAATCAATACGATGCTTTTCGGGCTGCATTGACCAATGAAATTTCAATTATCCAAGGACCACCTGGAACTGGGAAAACTTTCTTGGGTAATTTATAATTAAATAGCAATTAGTTAAACTCAATTCTTAGTCATATTTAAATTCTAACATTATTTCTAACAGTATTCTTAACATTAATTCGTATTTTGTTTTGTTTTGTCTTGTAAGTTTATATTTGATAATTTGATTTTTAGGCCTTCAAATCACAAAAGTTTTACTTCAAAACACGAGCATTTGGAACGAGGGTGAACCAGCGCCAATCTTTGTTGTCTGCTATACCAACCATGCATTGGACCAATTCCTCGAGGGAATCATTGGGATTTCAGAAAAACTATTCCCCAACCAAAATCCTAAAATTATCCGAGTTGGCGGTCGAAGTAAAAATGTAGTCGTGAGTCAGTTCAACATACAAAATCAACATCGGAATAGAAACTACATTCGTGATTCCACTTTTTACCTGACTCGAGATAGGGCAAGGGACAATGTAAACAAATTTGAAAACGAACGGGCAGAGAATATTGTGGAATTAAACTCATTGATTCAGCCTGAAGGTGAAAAACAATAGGATTGAATGCATTGATAATCAAAATTGTTATAAATTAGTACTACAACTTCATTCTTTAAATTCTTCATTCTTCATTCTTTTTCTTCATTCTATGAGTTGATTTATTAATTCAGAAAATTATTTAGTTTTATTATTATAATACAATTAACTAAATCATTTATAGTATTTAATTTTATTAATGTATTTTAGGAATAATTTCATTTGAAAATTTGAATTGCTATGAAGAACTCAGAAATCATTTCCCCATTGAACTCGATTCATTGCTCAAAGATCCTCACTGGTACGGATTTAACATACAAGTATTTTATTCCAAGAATTTCAACGAAAAGAGAGTTTTCGATCAAAACTTCAAACTGAAACCGCCGATTGAAATCAGAGCCCCGTATGTGACCATAAAACCCCAAGAAACTCCCGAAGATGAGTCCGATGATGAGGATTATGATCTCGATGAACTCGAAGCGAATCGAATCATTGAAGAAGCTTTTGATCTCAAACCCAGCAACATAAATACAAATTATACAATCAAGTATTGTGACATGCTCTCTGTTAAAGGCTGCGAGAACCAGCGGATGTATGAGATCAGATGTAAAGAAGTACGCGAGAAAAATTCAAAAATTTCCAATCAAGTGAAAATTGAATTTACGCAAGAGGCTGAAAGGAATATTGTCAAAACTGGGAATTCTGCCAAATTACTCGCTCTCATTTTTGATTGTTGGAACAATGGAACTCTGGATCTCCCGAAACTGGATGACAATTGGAAGAACTGGAATTTTCTTGAAATAAAAATTCAATCCAGATTCGCCATTTACTTTTGGATTGTTGAAAGAGCGAGGGATTTGACAGCTATGCGCATTTCCGATATTGAAAAGAACTTAGCGAATGCTCATAAAGAATTCAGAGAAGCGAGAATGCTAGGAGATGCTATGCTTTTGAAACAAGCCAGAGTCGTCGGGTATAGCAAATACTATCTTAATTATTTAACTAGTTATTTATGTAATGAAGTTAGATCATGATATAACTTTGATATGAATATAAACAATTGGAATCGTTATATAGAACGGTAGAATGGTGTTAATTATAGAATTATATATATTTTTGTAGAATGACAACGACAGGAGCAGCTAAATACAATTTGCTTGTTAAAGCAATGAAATCCAAAATTGGTAATTTCACAAATAATACATATTTTATTGTGATTAAATATACGTTGAAAGTTTAATTTGCCATTGGTAATTAATTAATTACATTACATTATATGATCTATCCGATATTCATAATAGTAAAAATACTTTTGTTTTATAGTGATTGTCGAAGAAGCAGCTGAAGTTCTTGAGTCTCACATCGTCACATGCATTACTGCTAACTGCCAGCAGTTAATTCTAATTGGTATTTATTCCTATGATTAATTCTTGAAATGAAATGAATATAAGGAAACGTGTGCTAATCAAAATAAACTTTAAATATTCAAAGGCGATCATCAGCAGCTTAAGCCGAGCACGACTGTTTACGATCTCTCTGTTAAGTTCAATTTGGATATTTCGCTGTTTGAGAGAATGTTGAACAACGATTTGAACTGTTATCGACTCAAGGTGATTAATTCATTCATTTACAATATTTATTTAACTTGTCTGGTAAACCGCAATTAAGCCAATTAGGTATTAATGTTTTGATTGAATGCAATGCTTGTGTTGTTTATCATTGTTATTGAACTAATTGTGACTTTTGTCATTTTTCATTGTAGGTTCAACATCGTATGAGACCTGAAATTGCCGATTTGGTCGTTGGAACAATTTACAACGAATTGGAAAATCATCCCTCTGTTTTGACTTACCCTCAAATTCGTGGAGTTGAAAAGTCTTTGTTTTTCATCGATCACAACATATTTGAAAAATCAGTAAGATTTAACTTTAAATATAGCAAACCATTTAATTATACTAAGAATACTAACTTATTATAATTTCATCTTTAATAGTAAACTTGAATTACAATTTATGTTTGATTAAATCAATTGGTTATGAATAGGAGAGCGATTCAATGAGTAAATCAAATGAACACGAGGCTAAGTTCTTGGCTCACTTTTGCCGATATTTGATTCAACAAGGATATTCAACAGACCGAATCACGATTCTCACAACTTACACAGGACAGATGTTTGCAATTAAGAGAGAAATGGGGAAACTTGTTACATGCAAAGGAGTTCGTGTCACAGTTGTTGACAATTTCCAAGGAGAAGAAAACGACATCATCTTGCTTTCACTCGTGAGGAGCAACGAACAGAAAAACATTGGATTCCTCAAAACTGACAATCGAATTTGCGTGGCTATTTCACGAGCAAAGTAAATACTGACCTTTTCAACTATTTATTATAAACTTAAATATATTCTGTTTATTATTTAATGCACTTGTAATCTTTAACTGTAGTTAAATGATACATAAATGTATTTTTTATAATTGCATTTTGCATTGTTGTAAATTAAAATTTAATTTTTCTTGTTCCAGACATGGCCTTTACATCATTGGAAATATGAACAATTTGAACACAAGCGAAACTTGGCGAAAAATCAAAGACAAGCTTGAAAAGCGAAATGAAATTGACGACAAACTCGTTCTCGTTTGTCAAATCCACCAAATAGAAACATCAGTGAAAAAATCAGAAGATTTCTTGAATTCTGTCCCTGAAGGCGGCTGCAGTCGCATCTGCGAAGCTCCACTTGAGTGTAATCACAAGTGCAACCAAATTTGTCACATTGCTGATCGAGATCACGTGATTTACAAATGCAAAGAACCTTGCCAGAAATTTTGCGTCAACTTGCACCAATGTGTTTCGCTGTGTTTCCAAAAATGCAATCCTTGTAATGTGAAAATGAACAAGCGACTTCCATGTGGACACGATAAAATTATCCAGTGCCATCGAAATGTGAATTCCGTCACTTGTATGGAAATCATGGAGAAAACCTTAGCTTGTGGACATGTTGAGCCTTTGCCTTGCCATAAGAACCCGACTGAATATCTCTGCAAAATCCTGTTGGAGAAAACACTCAAATGCGGAATTCACAAGAAGACTCTCGAGTGTAACAAAGATCCGCTTACTGTGACATGCAGGACTTTTGTTACGAAGCAACTGCCTTGTGGTCATTCGCAGGCCAATGAAGAATGTTGGATTTCAGTCGATAAGATTAGATGTCTTACAGAAGTTGAGAAAACTTTGCCAGGATGCCAACATAAGGTCATTTGCAAATTTATACTTTTGAATATAATTTAAATGTGTAATGCAAATCATTAAGGAATAGTTTAAAAACTATTTTAAATGTTTTTTTCAAATATTTGTTACGTAGTCCAAAATGGAATGTCATCAAAAGAACAATGCGAATTTCCCATGTCAAAGCCCATGCACTACGAGATTGAACTGCGGACACGCGTGTACGAAGAAATGCCACTTTGAGAATGATCCTCAGCATAATGACTTCATATGTAGAAAACAATGTCATAAAGAGTGCGAAAATGGTGAGTCTAAAATACGATTCTCTCATAACTATAAAACAATTAGTTTACTGTTCCTTATAGTTTTTCAATTAGAGGAATAAATAATTATGCATTTTGTAGAATTAGCAGAGTATAATTGAGTATTGTGTTTTCAGGTCACGCTTGTGAACAAAAACATGAATGTCACTTGAGCTGTAAACCTTGCCAAAAGGATTTCATGAAGAAATTGGATTGTGGACATGAAACAATTGTTCTTTGCTTCAACTCAAATGGAATAATATTTTGTGATGCTCCATGTGAAAGATTCCTTGGCTGTGGACATAAATGTACGGGTGAATGCGCACAAACGTGTCCTCCTTGCGAAGTATGGATTGAAATCATTATTTGTGATCTCATTATTTATTTTTAAAAATAAAAAAGAAGAAATTTCAATGATAAAACATGTTTTAATTTTACTTTAGACCCTTGTATTGAAAAAAGGACTTGAATGCTCTCATGAACAAATGGTAAAATGCAGTGAACCGTATTTGAAAAATATTTGCGAATCGCCAATGAGACCGGCGTATTCCTCAGCTTGCTCTCATGGACTCGACACGATTGTTCCATGCAAAATACACACAACAGGTACAAGCACCCTAACTTGCATTTAATTAATATTTACTACTCCAAATGGAAGTAGGTATTAATACTGAATTTAATAATTTTTAGCAACTCCAAATCAAATTGCTGAACTTTGTAAAGAACCCTGTGGATTTCAATTTAATGTGAAAACGGGAGGATGTGATCACAAGTGCAAAGGAAATTGCAAATCTTGCAATAATGGGCGAATTCATCGAAAATGCGGAGAGAAATGTGGACGGCAGCTATTTTGTGGTCATGTGTAAGGGTTTATATAAAATCCTAATTACCTAATTGATCCAATAATAATTATACTATGTAAAGTGAGTTTCTCACTAATGTTCAATATTTATTTTTGTAGATGCAACTTTCCATGCTCCACGAATTGTCCGCCATGCGAGGCTCAATGTATGTTAAAGTGCGTACATTCCGAATGCAAGAACAAATGTGGACTTCCTTGTACTAATTGCGCTGTATGTATAAATATAACTAATTTACTTTAAAGTCCCTATTAGTCATAATAATGGTTTATTCTCTGTATGGATAATTATTTGATTGTGAATTTACTCAATTATCTACCCTTTTATTTTATTAACAGGAACCATGCAGTTGGCGTTGTGCTCATAAACATTGTACTAAGAAGTGTAGTGAGATTTGTGATCGAACTCCATGTGACGAACCGTGTCCGAAACTCCTCAAGTGCAATCATCCTTGTGTTGGATATTGTGGAGAACCTTGTCCGCAACTTTGCAGAATCTGCGACAATGAAACTCTCACTGAGATATTTCTTGGAGAAGAGGATGAACCTGAAGCGAGGTAAAAATTATATTGATCATAATATTATATCAATCACACTAATTACTGATTATTAATTACTTTTGATGGTTTTTGTAAATAATTGCTGATGTGTTTTGGTTCATTAAAAGTCATGACTTTTTATTCTGGGTAAATAGAGTTATTTTTATTTTAGATTCGTATTACTTGAAGACTGTCAGCATGTGATTGAACGAACAGGAATGGATCAATATATCCGAGTAAATATTGGCGAAGAAATCAAAGCCATTTCTTGTCCAAAATGCAAGACAGTCATTCGTTCATCAAAGAGGTATGGAAACTTGATCAAAGGCCATCTTCGCGACATCATCGAATTGAAGAAGAAAATATTTGGGGATGAAAAACAATTGACGATCTACAAAGAGAAACACAAAATGATTCAAACTTTGATTAATGATCAAAATTGGATTCAAATCCTGCCAGAACTGAGGAATTATTTGCTTGAGTTTCTTGTTCATAAATTCAAAGCGTCAAATACCCAAAACCGAAAAATTGACAATGATCCCAAACGGGTAATTTAGACATTTTTATGTATTTGATTAAACATTGATATCTTATTTAAAAAGGTAGACTGTAAATTAATTATCATTAGTTACTAATGAATCAATGTTTTATACTTCATTTTAGGTTGACATTAACATCTTGACGAGCATCAACGTCGTCTATGCTTATGGAAATGAAACTTTGAAAATCCTTGCTGCATTTAAAGCTGAAAAATGTGAACCTAGGAAGATGGTTTTGAAAGAGCGAATTTGGCAGCAAATCATTATGAAATATGATTGGTTCTTTGAATTGTTCATGAAGTGTCGATTGCCATTGAGCCGAATGGAAACGGAGGATTTCAAAAACGAGTTCAGCAGGATCAACATGTTACAAAAGGTCCACTCCGTTCAATTGAACTCCAAATTCATCGAAACAAATGCAACTGCCGTGAAATTATTCAATGAGATTCTCTCCATCATTGATGTCTTGGCTCCTTACAATTCAAAGATGGGTGAAGCAGCAAATAGAAAGATTCAGGTATTGAGTTTCCTAAATATTATGGTGTATACATATGTGATGAGTGCTTAAATAAAATTTACTTTTACTGAAGGAACTCGAGAATTTGACCAAAATTGAAGGAATTGGAATTTCTGAGCGTGAATTGGAAGATATTCTTAATGCACTTCAAGATGATGGAATTTCACGAGGGACAGGTATTAAATACATAAATATCTTATTTCGTTCTTTACTAATAAAATCTTAATTATGGTTAAATTATTCTTTATCATTTATTAATTAATATATGAATTAATTGTATTATTAGGTCGATGGTACAAGTGTCCGAATGGGCATTTTTACGCTATTGGTGAATGCGGAGGAGCAATGCAAATTGGTAAATTAGTTTTTACCCCAAATCATTTCCTAATGTATTATTTCCAATTCATTTGTTGATCTATTGGGGAATCATTAAATTCTTTAACATGCCCACCAATGAATTATTAATTTATATATTAAATTCCAGGCAAATGTAATGAGTGCGGTGCGGCAATCGGCGGAAGTTATCACCGAGTTCTTGAAACAAATCGATTTGGAGGGGAAATCGATGGAGCTCGACGGCCACTTTATCCACAATAATAAAATTCAGATTCCATTGGCTCAACATTCGTAATGTAAAATTACCGATTTTGATGTCGGATTGTTATTAAGTTAATTAAATTCATTTGTACTTCTAATATGTTAAATTTATGAGCTTATCAAACTGCGATTGAGATTAATGTGAATTGAAATTATTATATAGTTGATTACGATTGAAGTACAATTAAAATTAAGTAAAACAACTTAACTCATATAAGTATTAATTGGTATTAAAATTCCTATAATGTTTTATGTCAAAGGCTTATGAATTCTTATCTTTCTACTTATTAAATCATAGTAAACATTTGAAATTTCATCAAAACTCGCACATTTGTTGGTTAAAGACGGCAAATGTACTATACATTTTTGGTCATAGACATAATTCAATTTCCATTTTTATCATTCATCTATCATCATTAGTTTTATAGCTTATGCTTAAATATAACTCATCGTTAATGCACAAAATATATAAATTCTCATTTCCTTATAGGAAAAAATACTTACATATTTGCATAGATATTTTGAAAATTTTATGGGGTACTTTGATACAGCGAAAATCATCGGGAGATATTTTACGCTATCAATCGGGTCGAAATATATATTTTATATGAAATTCTTGTTAATTTTGAATCTTTTTAATGAAAAGTTTTTATAATTGTCTAATTATCTATGAAATCGAATTAATTTAATTTCATCTTCCATTGTCATTTAATGTTTTCATTATAGGTATCACTAGAATTTATTTATTAAATCACTAGAAGTACGTTAAATCTTTTATTTGATCAATTATTTTATAAAAATACATTAATTTAATCATATTAATCTATTTTATTAACGAAATAATCTATAAACAATAAAACATTATTTTACAAGGAATCAATTTCTAAATTTAAGTTGCTATTAATTATTCCAAACATCTATGATTAAATTCAAGTAAATTTTCAATCATATAAATTGCAGGAACAGAGCATTCCGGTTTAATTGCGATTGTTGTGATGGATCTTAAGGATAACATAAAAGACTCTAAGCCATTTAAAATTGAATCTGGTACTTGACCAATAATATGTAGCGCAAACATCAAAAGGCAAGTAAAGCTAATTGAATTCCATAAGCTTGCTGTGTGATATTTAATAAACATTAGATAGGAAATTATCATAGCTTTACATGCATTTGATGTTTGCGCTGCATAAAAAATGCCAAAATTAACATTTTAAATCTGTTACAAATAATTTGTTATTCTTCTTTATCTCAATTCAAATTATCAATTATTATTTAATCTACCATTTAGATTCTGACATTAAAGAAGAAATTCCAGAGAACACCGAAGAAATTTACATCGTCCCAGACGCACTCGTCAATTGCTCAAACTGTAACTCCCAATTCCCCAGTGAAATAACCTTACAAGAACATTTGGAAACATGTGAACCCACAGACAACGACGTCCTGAATCCTGTTGATTTCTTACAAGATGTTAAATTGGACATTAACGATTTAATCCAAAGTTATTTATGCACCATGTGTGGAACTTCAGTTGAAAATGAAACTGACTTGAAAATTCATTTGGAGACCCACAGTGTTCAAAAAACCAATTACTTTGAAATGCAAGCCGAAGATGAATCCATTTATTATTATTCTGAATTTGACCCTTCACAAGTTGTCAATGAATATGAAGACGCGGGTTTAAATCATCAATGCAAAGTTTGTGATCTCCAATTGCCAAATAGATATGAGTGGTTATTACATCAGAGATCCCATGTAGGGACCAAGCTGTTCAAGTGCAAAGAATGTCAAACAAGTTTCCAAACTTTCCATCAGCTGAAACATCACATCTCAACTATACATAGAAAAACCAAATTCATTTGTCGGGGCTGTAAAATGGATCTTCAAAGTGAGCAACTACTGTCGGACCACAAGTCCAAGAATGTGAAATCCCATCACAGGTTTCATTGTTCAACTTGCAATAGCAAGTTTAAATATAGATGCCTATTAGCAAAGCACATGTTACATCACGAGAGAAAGGTGAATTTTGATTCAATGCTGATCAATATTGTTGACCAATTGAAATCTTGAATATGATATCACATGTTTTTGTAATTATTATTGTTATAATGATATAATATTTGTTGAATATTTACATTTATTGATAAAATTATTTCAATAATCATTATGTATAAAAGTAATAGTTTGAGCAGCGCGGAATTAAAATCATTAAATATAAATAAATGCAAAATTATTAAGTGATTTAAATCCATTGAATTATTTTCAAAAATAAATTGGTTTATTATTAATTATATGAATTGTGTATAAACAAACTTATTTCTTTCTTACATATCTTACAATCTTAATATCGATACCGATTTAATATATTTAAGATTAAGAATGTAAAATAAAATGAAAATTTAAAAAAACCCATTTATAATTTCTATATTTCTTTATGATGAGAGTAAAATTTATTCTTGATTAAAGAAATACAG
>VJMY01001228.1:0-16311 GCA_009869795.1 Neelides sp. FZ-2019 | reverse complement strand
TTTTTTGTATAATAATCAAATTATCAAATAATTTTGTATTTATTTACATAAAAATACGATTATTACCTTATTCTGTCCTATTACTTTGTTAAAGCCAAGAAAAATTAACATTAGTTGAAAATAATTAAATTTCATTTTCAAATAAATTTAAAATTAAATTTTTATTACTGTTAATGCTAACCTCCTCAGCATCCCCACTTAAATAAATTGCTCAATTATTAAGTTCCCTGCCCTATTTATATAAAATAATAAATTACTTATCTCAAAACAGTTAAATATATTTGAAAAACATAAGTAATATATTCAATATAATATTGATCATTCACTCGTAATCATCTTTAAGTGACATTTTCTTGACCCCTTGTTAGATACTATTTGTAGGCCGTTGTGATTTTCAATATAATTCACCAATGTTTTCTGATATAATCAAGAATTCTCAAAAGCCTTGACTTAAGATGAATGTAATCATTGTTATTTTTAGAATAGAATAAAAATATTTTGTTAAAAGTCCTTTGCCCATTGTGCCTTTGCATTTCGCAAAGACCCCAGGAAATAATTAGGAAGGGACTATAATCACTTAATCGCTATAGTTTTAATTAATTTTTGTATAATACAGAGGATCCAACCCAGTGGTTCTTATGGAATGTTAAAAAATAACTAACTATAAGAAATCAATCAATTTTAATTGTTTAGGATTTAAAATTGATGTTCAATTCGAGATTTAAAGCAAATGTTAAATTTGCCCTCCATCAAACACTTTGTTTTTAACAGTTATTTCCAAAAAATTGAAATAACTTAACTTTTTTCAATTTCTTAAAATAAAAATTAATCTAATCGTGATTTATATTCAAACTTACAAAAAAATTAACGCCAGTAAGAACCACTAGGATGAATCCTCTGTATATTCTATGTATATATAATATAATCAATTATCATGTATTTTGTAATTAACATTGTAAATTATGTTGTAATTTAATATTAATATTTTTAAATATCGTAGCTAATCAAGTGTAAAATTAAATAGTATTACTGTTATCATAGTACTTAGAAATTGGAACTTTATGAGTATGGAAATACTAGTGAACAAAGTTGACATTATTAGTTATCATAAACGTTTGATTTTTATTCATACATGAATCCTTAAAAATAATATCTAAATTTAATTTTAAATGTATAATAAATATATTGTATACTTTTAAATTCAATTATTTAAAAAATCTTTTTAAGCGATTCAATAACAATTAAAAAAATTAATTAATTGTGCAACTTATTGTGGTCCTCAAATTCACTAGGATGAATTGACATTCTTCACAAACCAAAAGATCTTTTCCTGTATGGACTAACGTGTGGCGTCTCAATGAAATGAGATTTGTAAATTCTTTCTGGCAAATTTCATATACATGTTCACTCCTTTCTAAAATCTTTGCGTCTCTTGAAACTTCACTTGTCTTTTCAGCATAATGAGATTTCATATGTAAATCAAACAATTGTTTGTTCACAAAAGTTCTCAAACAGAAATGACATTGAAATTTTGTTGAATTAAATTTTAAAAGCTTTTGTTATTTCTCGCCTGATGGAACTGAACGTTTAAGAAATTTTGCATTCAAATAAGTTTTAACACATTTATGTCTATTCTGACTTTCCAAGTTGTGTGGCAAAATGAAGGTTTCTTCATCGATTAATGCAATTGAATGTTCATTCTTTATTTGTGGCTTCTGGCAATAATCTTCGGAAAGAAAACTTTCTTCATTCTTAATATGAACTTCCGCTTCGTAAATAGTTGATTGATCAGATAGAATTTTGCTTTGCTCATTATTTTCTTCAATTTCATTATTAAATTGAATATTTCCTTTTTGATCATTAGTAATGCTTTGTGGGGAATTGGGTAAGCTGCTAATGTCAATTTTAGCTTTGCAATGTCTCCTATGGAATTCGAAACTAAACTTTGATTTAAATATTGCTCGACATTTTTCACATTTCTTTATATTGCTACTAGTATGCAGATGGGCCAAATAATGACGGTCGAAATCATATTTAATGCTAAACATTTTATCACAAAAATTGCATTTATATTTTTTATCCTTTTCAGCAACGTGTATTCTTTTCATATGCTTTTTCAAAGTGAGAACATTTCCCATTCTTTTGTTACAAATTTCACATTTAACCGAAACATCTTTAGTGTGAGAAGCAACATGTAAATTAAAATACCATATCGTCCCAGCAAATGTTTTTTCACAAATTTGACATTTGTAAAGAATTTTTTCATGGATCGACTGGTTGCTTTGTTCTATAAATTCAGTTGATTTCATTTGTCTGTTTGGATCACTTTGTGAAGGAACGACGTGTTTAGTTCTATCAATATAGCGAGAACAGCACATTTTCTCGTGTTTATTCATTCTAGATCTCACGATTTTTTTCTCGCAATATTCACATTTTTGCAATTTAAGATTTGGTGGCAAATGCCATGTTGAGTGTCTTTCCAATGATGGTTGATCAGCTAATATTAAATAGCATTGATTGCATTGATATGTTTGATCTTGTTTGTGTGTCTGGAAATGGCAACATAAACCGTATTTCGTGTTAAACACTTTCTTACACAATTTGCACTTGTATTTGCCCTTTCGTACAGTATGAAATGTTTCATTGTGTACTTTCAAATGGTCTGGTCTACTATAGATTTTATTACAAATTTCACATTTCGAGTATCTATAGGCTTTAAGGGATTTTAAATTTCTTTGACTTGTGTGAAACTCGTTTGCGTGTTTCTGGAGATCTTGAAAACTCCTTAATTGTGCTTCACAAATTTCACATTTAAAACTTGTTCTTAATTTTGTGCTTTTTTCACTTTCGGTGTCGTTTGAATTTGATGATATAGAAATAAGTCCATTTCCATTTTCATTGATAATCATAAATTTGCTCGAATCTGGCAAAACAGAAATTAATATTCAAAATTGTATCTAATTTTAAAAAACAAGATTTTAATGTTCTACACAAATTCTAACTAATTGTAATTCAATGACATGTTAAAATGAAATACATCCGCTTAAAGTTTAATATTGTTGATAATATTGAAATAAAAAATATTTGGTTAGGTTCAATGAGTTCAAATCAATCGATTTATAACAATTATTACTTAATTAGTCAATTATAAAATTCTCATATTACTTCTTATGAAAATTACAAATTACCTTCAACTTTTATTTTAATTGGTGGAATGTCATTAATGAATGAATTATTTATCCTTGGATTTGGAATTGTGAGTCGTTGAATGACAATTCGAACTTCTTTTAACATTGGGAATTTTTCTTTATAATATCTAAATTCGTCAGAATTCTCCATCTTTTTAACCGGAGATTTAAAATATATCTAATAGATTAACTTGCAATAAATTTTAATACAATTTATCTTATACTTGCATAAATTGTTTATTAATTTATAAAAATCACTCTCTTTTGGACAGAGCACTGGAGATAAATATCTTGGGGTGTGAATTTATAATATGCACATGTGATTCCCAAGAAATAGTAGCAACTCAACTTTGGAAAAAATTTCTGTATGAGAAAATTTTTAGCTAAACATATATCTATAGGTAAACGGTATATGTACTTAAATATATTGAAATTTGAAATACACATACCTGCCATTGAGTATTTTTCTTTATAGTTATTAAATTCGTTAGAATTCAACATCTTTCAAACGTATTTTATTAATATATTTTAAAGACTTCCTTGTCTATTTATTCCAATTAGACCAATTGTCAACCTTTACAAAAATTGTTAAATAATTTGTCCTAATCACGATTACTTTTAAGATTCGAAGGAGAGTGAAGGAGAGAAGTAATAAATGTTTTGACTCTGCTTTTTTGGAATGAGAATTCATAATATGCTCATTCAAGTTCCAAGATATAAGAGAATGATATTAATAAACCGCCAAAAAATGAAATAAAACTTGAATTTCATATCAAATCCAAACATACCCTTGAGACTGATATGGAAATGACCAATTGCAACGTTTGTGGAAAAAATGATTTTACCGATGAGATTTAATGATCATAAGAGAAATCGTGAAAATATGAACAAATTCGTTTGTAAAACTTTTTTATTATACATTTAAAACCAAAATGTTTAAAGTTAGTTTAACCTTAAAAATTAAATAGGATGAAAAGTCAATTTAATTAATTTTTCCTATGTGAAATAGAATGTAAATAAAATATCATATAAGAAATGAATTTCAGAATTTCTCAAGATATTTATTAATTTAATAGGTAGTATTAAATTAATTGTAATAAGAAGGACATTAGAAATTAATATATCAGTATTTGTAGCTTAATTCTATATTAATTATAAATCATAAAACCATAACATTAATTTGCATTTGATCATTGAAATACTTCTACATTAAAATTATTTCTTAAATCTGTTTTCATAATTGATTTTTGAAAGGATTCTCACAATCCAATCGGCGTATCTTCCAACACGGGTAAACATTGAAAAAGAATCCTTTTTGCAACTGCCATTTTCAGTAATTCCAACACTTACCTAAATGCAATTTTGATTTAAAAATCGTGTTTGAATGATGATTGGATGATTTTTTTTAGAGATTTCACTATTATGTAGTTATAAATTAAAATGGTTTTTAGTGCTATTCTTACAATGCCCTGCAAATACCAGATAGTCGAATGCAAATTAGAAGATTCGAAATACATTCCTCCACCAGAGTCACCATTACACACGTTGCTATCTATAAAAACAAGACATTCAAAAAATCTCTCATAATGTCAAAATTAATTATTTTGATTGAATTAAAATGGTGAATGATGATAATCCAAAACATCGAATCTTACTATTTTGAGATCCAGCACAATAAGTCGTAGATCTGGACTGCAAACCAGAAGCTGAGTCTCTGTTCGCTTCCAAGCACTTACGAGGTCCAATGACTCTTAAATTGATCATTTGTAAATCATTTGTTATTTTGCCAGACTCGTCAAACCCCCACCCAACAACCTAAAAAATTAATCCATCTAAATTATTTTTCAATCATAACTATAGGTCCGTCTATATCATAATTTTATAATAATATAGCAAAACAATTTTACTATTTATATAAACAAAAATATCAAATCATGCAACTATATTGAATAAAAATGTTTTTCTACTTTATCATTTAAATTCACTTCACATTACAATACAAATGCAATAATAATAGTACGATAAACAAATTGACCCACCGTCCCAACTGATCCTTCGGATAATTGAATTTCTTCAAGAGAGGAATCGGAAGATTGCTGGAAGCAAATTGGTCTAACGTACTGGGAAACATTCAACGGCTTGTCAAGAACAATAAGTCCAATGTCAGAGTCATAGTTCAAAGGATTAAAATTTTCGTGAGCGTAAAGTTCTTTCACACCAACAGACTGAAAAAGTTTGAAAAAGAAAAGATCAATTACATATTCCTCACTTTTTTTTTTAGATATTTCATACTTTTATTACTTATAATGCAATAATTTATAATACATAGCCGCAAGTGACCTCATAATCAGTGACTATTATTCTGATAATTTCTAATTTAATTTTAAAAGCTTTGTTTAAAGATTTTTGTAACCATTTTTGCTATGTAGTTAATGAATAGAAAATTAAATTACCTGAACATATTTATCTGAATCTCCTAAATAAAATTTTCCAAAATCAATTCTAAATCCCTTTTTATCTTTCAAATCCAAGGTCTCATGAACTGTAATGCAATGTGCGGCAGTTAAGATTGTTGGCGGATTTAGGGAAATGAGCGTTCCGCCGCAGTTGTATTCATAATCAGTTGTATTCTCGCCTCGTCGTTTGAAGAAAATTGCACTATGCCATGGCCATTGCCCGCGTTTGGTCGGAGTTCCATTGATAATGTAAGGGGTTTTGACAGACCCTGTCGTGCCGCATTTGAGACGACAAACAAAGTCCGTTTCGCCCCTCCAAACCCCATTAATGCATGTTCGGTAAATGGTGGTGAGACCGGATTTTGAAACAGCTTGGTAAAATCGCTCGCAAGTGTAACGAGCTTCTGTTCCGCTTGACGATGGTTCTTGGCATTGAGTTAAAACAACGCTGTTCCATCCTTGGTCACGATAAACGCACTCGAGATTCAATCCAGGAATCTCATTCTCAATTGCAGGACATTTCTTAACAACATGGCCATCTAATTGAGAAATAATAATTAAAATTAAAATAAATGTTCTAAAAATTTGCAAAATTCCAATTTTTACTTAAATTAAGCAGGTTACTAAAATAAAATAAATTTGTTTAAAAGTTAAAGAAAGTTATAAAGGTAACGAATGTATCTAATAATTTCCAATTAAAATATATTACGTCTTATTGATCATTTGGATAGAATTTTCTTTTAAGATCTTACCATTGCTGGCGCTTTGTAAATCGTCAGATTTAATTGCTTGGGGATTATAAAATGAATAAATTTCCGGGAATTCCGATTTTGCTTTGTTAAATTCACTTTCCCAAATACTTTCCCATCCAAATGAACTAATGGCTGTTTCTCTCAAATTGAATTTTGCCGCTCCGCTCCAAAAATGAACAAACTCCCCCATGTTCATTTGTCTTGAATATTTCCTATATTTCCCAATGTTGTCAATTTCTTTAGGATAGAATTGAGCCACAAGATCGAAAAATCTAATTAAAACATTAGTTTTCCCGTATTTCTCATAAATTGGTAAAAACCAGTCACGGAACCAATAGGTTTGGTCATTTGGGTAATTCGTACTATCCTTCATCATTCGATCTTTCCATGATTGTGCCCTTCCAGGCTCGTTAAGTCCCAAGTAGACGTCGTAGAGGAAAATGTCTCCCCATTTATTGTTCAACCATAATTTGAATCCTGGCGATCCTTTAATGCCTTTATAGGAATCTTCAACAATGTAGCAAATCATTCGAACAGCATGGTCAATATTGTCTTCCTTGTTAGTCCAGGCATTTGGGTCGAGATTCCCCATATCAATTACATTACGAAAATCGTGGGATCCGTGAAAATACGTTTTGGGATGTGAACCTGAATATTTTCCGGCATGAAATATTGCATAGAGCTAGAAATTGATAAATGAAACTCAACTTATGAAGTATATTTGAATTTACTAATACGGATGAATTATGGCACGAATATAAAATTTAAATTTAATACATAAGATGATTAATTTTTTAATATTTATAATTATTGCTAATAATTACTTGATTTCCTTTCCCAAAATCTCCATATGTTTTTTTGACGTATCTCCAGGCATTTCCAATTTGTTCAAAGGTCCAAGTAATTTTGTTATTCACGTCTTTATCATAGTAAATCGCAACGTCGTCATCATAAAACACGCCTATAATAATTATGAAAATTTAATGAAAAATCACAAATTATGATTATTTTTTGTTAAATACATAATCATAACACCAATTAAAATGCTTTTTAATCATTGAATATTTATAAATAATTTACGTTTAAGTGTTTGATTATGTTCAAACCAATGCTCTTTCCAAGTGTTTGGAGGACCATGCGATGCCTATTGTAAAATGATCTATTGTAAAATATTTAATAATCTTGTTGAAAATACTCAAGATATAAAGTTTTACATTACCTCAACGCTCACTTTTTTCAAATCCTCAAATAAGGAAATAAACAAAATAGCTCGATATATTTTAGAATGAAAATGTTTATTTGGAGACTGGAGCATCTTGCATTTAAGGAAATGATTTTAAAAATTAATATATAAATTCTTTTTCAAGTAATAATTATTTTATTTATGAAAAATTTCAACTTTTATTGTTATATTATTGAAAGGGCATGAATGACTCAAGACACGAATTTAGCAATAGATAAGAGTAGATGAGATTAAACAGGGTCTTTTTGGAATCCTTCTATTTTTGCTACATAAAATATTTAGTAAAATTTTCAAAGAAAACGGATTATAGTTTTATATGTGTATCTTTGTATTTAGAAACCCAACTTTACTTTGTTAGTCATTTTTGTCACTTCCCATTGTGAATGTGAATCCATTTATTTTTAATTTTAATCTTATTCACATTTCATCAGTACTATTGTGGGCATTAAGTTAAATATCACAAGTTTAAATGTGGAATTTGCAATAAAATATTAGTATCATTGATAACTATTGATAATTAATTATAATTATTCAAGATTTATTATTAATGAATTATCACCATTCTGTCAGAATATGCTCGAAACCAGATTCCTTCAGGAGTGAAATCCTTCAATGCCCGAATTTCATCAGAGAAATTTTTCAAAAATTGCCCCGACGTCTCAGTTTCCCGATTGAAATAGGAGTGTTCTGGAGGAGCGTGATCTAACAGCTGGAAACTCGGTTCGTTCCAAATGGACTTCACGCTCTGGTCGTTGACATTTTTATTGCTGTTGTTGGACACACCGTAATTTTTTTTACATAAATTAATGTAGCATTTATATTCATTGATCGTTTCAATCTTTTGGAACATATAAGATAAATATTGATTAGAAATATCTTTTTCAAAGTGGCCAAAAATTGGGTAATTAATTTTTTTAAAAGTCCAGAAAGTATTAATTCAACAAACAAGAGAAAACAGCATGAAGCTAGTAAGTATAAATACATAATTACAAATGGGAGTAATCTCCTTAAATTTAATCGTTTTGGGTCATAGATTTCTTTTTCTTTATTTAAGCTTTTAAATGTATTGATTTTGTTATAATTCCTTCTGTTCCACTTTTTTATTTTTAATTTGGTTGTCACATTCATATCTGACAAAAATGTATGGAATATATTGTTTTCATATCCTTGATTCCACAAATTTAAAAAACCAGATTCTATCATTCTAAAACGAATATTATCCAATTTGATCTTTAGTTCTGTATTAGAAAGAAATGTGTAAAAGCATTTATTTGAATAGCGCGTTTCTAGTGTTATTTGATTTCTAATGTAATATTTATCTGGATAATTAAACTTTATAAATTTTTCAAAATTTATAACATGGTAACTTAAATCTAAAACATAAAAAGAGTCTGGGAGGAAAAAAATTCCGTTATTTGTTAAAATTGGCAAATTTTTTAAAATATAATATATTGCGTAATCAAAGGATTTATAAACTAACTTAATTAAATTAAAAAATTTAGTTTGTGATTTTTCAAATTTGAAGCCGTTAGTAAAACTTGACCACGTTCTTTTAAAGTAATATTTTAAGCTAACATTTTCTAAGTTATAATTTTTCATTAAAACTTCACTTCTGCCTATAGCTGAACTTTCATGCGAAAATGTTAAAATGATTGTTCGATAGTTATATTTGAATAATTCATTAAATGTTTGATATATTTTTGGCGCCGGATCGACGATTAACAAAAATAATTTTCCCGCGTACGCAGAACTTAAGACAAATGCCATTAAAATTAAAATGGATGTTAAAATTAAATATTGAATTTTTTTAGTTGCCAATTTAAATAAGATTGATTGTGATTGTTGAAAAAATGTCGATAATATTGTTAAATCATACATTAAAATTTCATCAATATTCACTTTACAAAGCTTAAATAAATATAAGATTTTTATAAAAATTAATACTGAAAAAATAGAAAGTAAAATGAATATCCAAACCTCGCTCTCAAATGGAAGATAAATTATAGAATAATTTATCAATGAATTTTTTTTAATGAATTTCGAATAAGTAAATTGGTGTGACGTGGATGGAAAAGTTGAATAAAGTTGCAAAGGAATTTCATAAGTTCTGTTATGAATTTTTTCAAAGTTAGTTGTCACATGATAAACCGTGTAAGATGTTTTTAGCCAACCAATCCTATTTATAACTTCTTTCCCATTATGTTCATTTATTGTTATAGAAAAATTCAAAAGGTTTGCGCTTATTATTAATAAACAATAATTCCCGTCTATTTGATGCGTAAAGGTCGCAAACATTTGACACTTATAAAGGTTAAAAAATTGTTGATCTTCAAATATTTTATTATAATTAATTTTACTATTAGTTAAAATAGCTGATTCATAATCATTAAATCCTTTTCTCATAAATAATACATCATAGATTTGATCAATATCAATAATCGAATCTTTAGGTTCTGAAATCAATATTAAATTTAATAAGAATTTTCTAAAAAGGTTTCTTCTGGTTTCTCTTATAATTAGGGTACTTTTTATAAAATTGTTTAATACCATTATATGAGAAGGGAATTTTTGATTAGCAGATATAGAATAAATTAAATTATTGTCAGCTGGATAATTAAAACTATTTAACAAATTGTAATTTGATAAATATTTCTGTTTCATTTTAACAAGAGTTGTCTCCCACTCTTCGGATTCAATGATATTGTTTATATCGGCAGTAAATGCAACGATGAAAAAAATATTGGAAGATAAAGAAATTCGTTTTCTAATATCGATCAATTCTTCTTGAATTTTGAGAAAATCGTTATCACTTTCCACAGTTTCTTTAATTAAAACTATAGTTTTACATTCTAAATGTCTTTTGTAAATTGTGCTGCTTTTCATTATTTTATATAAATATTCACTATTTAAAGTTTTTCGAATTTTTTTATCCTTAAAATCAGAGTTGATTGTTATAACAGACTTGTGTAAAACGGAATAAAAAATAATGTATTTTGATAATAAACCTATTTTTGCTTCATGAAAATGTCCAACTAATTTAATATCGCATTTTCCTAATGACTTTAAATATACAGATCCATTATTTAATTCAGTTTCAATAGAATCGAAGTGATGAAAAATTATGTGAGTGTGAACAATAACAATGCTAATAATATTAAATAATAGTAATAAATTTAAATTAGCGATTTCACTCAAAATGTTTAACTTCGTTTTCATTTTAAAAATTATCCTTGCGGTACTGATAGAATTCTAAATGGAGATTTGTAGTCGAGCTAACCTCAAAAACTTTCACAGCAATAAAATTTAAATATCCTGTGTCTTTCTGTTCGATGTAACGCGCAGAATTTTATTTAATCAGTTTTTTTTAAATAATGGTTTAATAGTAATTTTGAATAGTACTATTACTATTTGAATTTTCCATATAAGTTAAACGCTTTTTATACTATCAGTAGTTTTAAAAATCAATTTATATCATTATTATTTAAATATTACTTAGATAAAATATTGCCTTCTTTATTCATTAATATTTATTAAAATTTATATTAAAAAATATTAATAAATAAAGTCTACTATTAGTTTTAAGATTTAAATAAACTTTTAATTGGATAAGCTTAATTTTAAACAGTAATTAATGAAATTTTGTTAAATGTTCTCAATGAAAACTTAAATTAAGTAATTAATTTAAAATATCGATTTAATTTTTAATTTAAACTCATCATGAAATGCTGATCTATTCACTTATTAAAAAATGTTTGCATAGGTAATTAATAAATAAATTAAACAAAATAAAAATTTAAAAACCTAATAAAATAATATTTATTTTATTCAAGTAAGTTTTTTGATTGGTTTAGAGGGTATTTTACATATTAAGTTAGAACAAAAAATGACATCAAATGAATATTTGAGCATTATTTGGAAAAATAATAATTCTGAATAATATCATATCTTAAAAGTAATATCATCTTATAATGAATTGAATGTATTTATGCCTAAATCTCTCAGACCTCTCAGCTAATACTAATTTGTCAGATCTTAACTTGTTAGAATCTATACATGTATGTATTTTGTCTCTTAAAATATCTATTCCGTTTATTTTATTCATATAATTTATAATTACGAATTGTGCTTTTGTTCAATTAACTGACAGAGACATACATGTAAGCTCAGGTAAATTATCTTTTTTATATTCCATTTTCTACATTCTATAATTTATATTCATTTTTTAGCATCGTCCTTGAAATCCAGTTTAGCTCAAATATGCGTTTTCCTGGCAAGTATGAAGTTGTGAATGTTCATGCATATCTCCAAGCTTGTGGATGGAACTTTGGATCATTAGAACAAATTGTTTTTACACAACACGCACGCACTCACTTACTCAGTTCCTAAGTAAAGTGTTATTCTAAAAAAACAGATTTAAAATTAAATGATTAATTATAATGAAAACAATCGTAACTTCTTGTATTTTGCTAACAACAATTGTTTGCATATTGATATTATTTATGAGTAAGAATGCTCAAGCGATTCCACAAAGTCAAGCAGAAACAAGTCTAAGAAAATCTTTCAATCAAATCTTTCCAGCAGGTGTATAATATTATGTTTAAAATATGAGTTGTAATGAAGGAATGATATTTAATATTTTATAAATTCTTATTATTAAATTTGTAAAATTAAAAAAAACGCTATAGATTGTGGATTTATTAATGAAAAACCTGGAGATATTCGAACGCAACTTCCTTGGGTCGTTGGAATTTACCATCGAAAGTCAATACAAAGTTTTGAAATGAAATTCTATGTGACTGGGACAATCGTGGGTCCAAGAACTATTTTCACTATCCTCGGCGGTGCATTTGGATCGCTTCCCCGCGGAGTTAATGGACGTTACCTTCTTCCAAAACCAGAAAATCTCATTGTGGCCACTGGTCTAAAAAGCACTAAAATATCTGATTCAGATGAACACACTAGATTTTATAAAGTAGGTACCTATTGAACATTTTAATAATAATTCTATATTTTATTATTAAGAATATCCTTAATTTTTAAATATTAAACATTTTTAAAAACAATTTAATTAAATTATCTTTGGCTAAGGTTAATTTAGTTGAACCATTTCGCGAAGATATAAAGAAAGAATTCCACATTGTTTTAATTCACTTGGACGAAGATCTGGATTTCACTTCGGCCTACACAAGAAAAATCTGCATGCCTTTTCCGTGGTTTGAAGATATCATTGACCAATTTGACCATTTCAAGAAACTGAGCAGATTAACTGTTGGAGGTTTTTTAAAGTCACCGGACAACGCATTTAAACTTCAAAAAATTCATTTAAAAGTTCGGACTAGAGAAGAGTGCGATAGAATTTATCAATACCATTATAAAGAAAAACCTGTTGGAATGATTTGTGCTCAAGTTGATGGTAAATTAACATGATTGAAATTGAAATTGACTTTGATTTGATCAAAACTTTTGTTCTAGAATAATTCATAATTTGTACCAAAAAGATCTAAATGAATGAAGCTTATTTGTTATAATTTAGAAAGCGAAAGCTCTTCATTGGATTCTGGAAGTTGTGTATTGCATGGGAGTCCTGTGTTTGACAACAATGTTCCTTCATCATATCCAGCAAAATATTCATACCTTGGAATTACCGCTTTAACTCCAAATAAAAAGAATGGACTCTGTAGTGAAAAATCGACATATTTCATTGGACTGGGTGGCAAAGGACTTAGGAGATTTCACCAAGCCCTTAAGTATCAAATTATTAGATATTATTTAAATTAATTTTAATTTCAGTTTATGAATATGAAATTCAAAGGTGCAGCCCAAACTCGTTTTGTTATAATACTGGGAAATGTTTGAGTCCGTCGAGTCTATGCGATTGGAAAACTGATTGTTCTGATGGTAAAAATTGAATACCTACTTTTTACAATGTTTTTAATAAGTTACATAATATGACTGACATTGAGTTTGGGCTTGAAGAAAAGTAAAAAAAAGTATACCATTAAAATGAAATTTAAATTATAGGAACAGACGAAGATCCTGTCTTTTGCAAAGCGACAGACTACTGTGCTACAAACTTAAATCAATCGAAAAGAAATGTCAGTTGTGGATATGCCAGCTGGTGTATTCATGATTTTCAATTCTGCGATGGAATTTCGGATTGTCCGAATGGGTCTGATGAGAATGACGAAATTTGTATTGATAAAAAAAACAAAGAAAATACCGTTCCTACATTCTGCACTCCTTTGTCTTCATCTGAGGCAGAAATTCATTTCGAATTAAAATACTAACATTACTTTCATTACAATATTTAACAATTTTCGTTAAATGTCAAATAATTAATTTGTTAATAAAATATAAAATTTCAGGGCGTTAAGATGACTTGCTATGATGAATTCGATGATCAGATTTCCTGTGATAATCCTAAAGAAAAGACAAACGTTGTTCTTAAATGTAACAAGTTTTATACGAGTCGATTTCGCTACTCTTCGCTCAGTATGACTTGTTCTTCAAACGGGAAATGGAGTCCGTTTAAAGCTTTTTCATGTGAACCTGGTAAAAGTGAATTCTTAAATTGCTTTGCTTCCTATGTAGAAACATAAGAGTTAGAAGTAAAAGTATCAATTATATTAGGAGATACAAAGCGATGTTCATAAACTTTTTGAAAATGGTCAAGAGTACATAAGTTAAATTATGAGTTAAATATAAGGTTAATGTTTTCTTGTCAATTCGATGGCGCCAATGAAATCAGTTTGAGGCGCTCTCATAAAATAACAGAGTTATGGGAATTTAAAGTTAATTATGGTGAATTTTTTATTTATGTTAAATTTATGAATCCCTCTGAGAATGAATATAAAGGTTGAGAATATAGTCGAAAGAAATAATAACTTACTTTTAATCAGAAGAATTAGAAAAATATAAGCAAATAGTTAACTAAAATATATTAAAAAATGACTGATTGAGTTACAACAGTCAGATCAGAGTGAAATTCCGAGTTGATCATTTTTAGCGATGCGTGCGTTTGATATAATTTTAATTGATTTGAGGAGAAACAAAAGAGATGAGGGAGTAAAATCAGTAAAAGTAAAAACGGCAATTTGAATTTGCCGGACTTTTACCCCTAGTTTAACTCCTTAGAATTTTCAAGGAGTGAAAATTTCAAGAAAACTCAATGAAATCAAACAAACTCATTCTAGATTTCTATAGATTTAAGTAGTAAGAGTTACAAGTTGAATTTAATCTATGGTGGAACGGGCCTCTGTATTTTAGATTGTGGGTTTATCAGCAGAACTCCACGTCAAACATTTGTAATTAATGGAAAAGCCTCAACAAATAAACTGGCCTTTCCTTGGTACGGAGCTGTATTTAAAAGGAAGGACAATGGAAATTATGAATTCCTTTGTGGATCTTCTTTAATTGAGAAAAGAGCCATCATGACTGCTGGTCATTGCGTCACACATTTTAATGGCTCTCCGATTGATATTCAACAATTGAGAATTATTCTGGGACCTGTGAGCAGCAAATATGTTTGGAATGCTCAAGATACTGATATTCAGATATTTAACGTTGGATTTTATTTCTTAATTATTATCCACTATTACGAAAGTCCCATGAATTTGATATCAAATTATTCAAATTTTCGATTTATAATTATTAATGATCTATTATCTGTATTGATAGGTGAGCAGAATTTGGGTTCCTCACTCGTTCAACCCGAGAACTTTCTCTTCTGATATTGCCATATTAGAATTGAGTAGAGCAATTGCATTCACAGAGTTTGTGCGCCCAGTTTGTTATTTCTCTTCTTTTGGCCATACATTCAAACCAGGAAATGGAGATGTAGGAAAAGTAAGAATCACGTAAACATTTTATGGATACATAAAAACATAAACATTTGTCATTTTATAAACGATTTAATATATACAATTTTCTATGGAGCAAAAAGTAACATTTATTCAATAATCAAAATTTAACCAAATATTAAATTAATAGGTTGCAGGATTTGAATATAAAAGTGAGAATTTCCGGTCTGGCTTAAGATTTGCAGATTTAACAAAAGTGGAAACTGAAGAATGTTTAGCTAATCGAGTTCAATCTTTTAGAAGGAACGTCAAAACATTTTGTGGCAAAAATGCCATTAATGGTATTTTTTAAAATCAAATTTTCCTTTACTCAGTGGAAATGAAATCTGATTAATTTTAAAAATGAAATTAACTTATTTTTGTAAATTTTGGATTTTAACAAAGGAACTTTATGCAATGGTGATTCTGGATCTGGTATAGTTTTCCCAAGGAGACTTAGAAAAAGCTCATTGATCAAATACACACTTAAGGTAATACTTTTGACTAAATAAAGCAATTTTCCTAAATATTGAAATTAACCTAACCAATAACAAAAAAAAAACAAATTTAAATATATCTAGATTAATTTTAGGGCATTGTGAGCCATCAGCAAGAAAGCGACCAGCAATGTACTCCGAATAACATTGTTGTTTTCACAGACATTGACTCTTTCTCTGAATGGGCCATTGATATTCTGGAACAAATTGAGTCATAACATTTATTATCTTCTTACTTATTATTTTAATTATTGTTAAAGTTTCGTCTTAAGTAGACTTAAACAATTTTTTGAGTATTTAAGTGCTTTAGTTCTAATTTAAATTATTTTAAATATTT
>VJMY01001227.1:0-16315 GCA_009869795.1 Neelides sp. FZ-2019 | reverse complement strand
GACTTCAATTTTCGAAATTGAATTTATTAAATCGGACCACAATATGATTAAAAAAATTGCGAAAAAAATTCATTTAATTTTATACAATTTTGAATGGTTTTTATTACGATTATTTAAAAGGAAATCAATACATACTAAGAACGGCCCAATTTTCCCTCCGAGAAGATTTTTCATCTTACACACCGAAGATGACTTAAGAATTATGGGAACAATTATAAAATATGTATCCAAAGACGAATATTATGTTTCCAGTCAAAAAGAAACCCAATCAAAATATTCGACATCGGTATTTCAAGTTTGCTCATCAGGAAGTAAATTGCCTATAAAACTGGAACAATTGTTATTTCGAGTAATTGAATCAGGAATTTTTAAAATGTGGGAAACTGGGCGATTTCTTTATTCTCCTGTTAGGTCTATTAATTTTATTAAAAAAAATTTTCATCATATTCTGGACACCAAATACATTGACTTGAGAAGATGGAATCGAGAAAATTATAATAAGATAAACACATTTACTCCCCTTATACAAAAAGAGGGGTATTACGTTTATAAATCTTTGAAAATTCGAATATTTTTCCCAGTTATTATAATTACTTTTTTAATTATGATGTTGTCAATAATAATTTTATTATATGAATTGACAAAGCTCGGGAAAAATAAAAATGTGAAAATTATAGAAAAAATAATTTTAATAATTTTAAAATTTCATTCAATTATCCAAATATTAAGCAAAGTAATTCAAAGGAAAACATTTAACTAGTTATGTTTTTTAGTTTGGACATTGAAGAAATTAAATACTATATTATAAATGTATGTATTGAATACATTTAGTTTTAATCTTGTTACCGAGCAATTCAGGCACCTTTCGGCTGCCGTTAAAGAAATTCCCTTGTGGCTGGCATTTACTTATTGGTCGCTCCATAGTTTAACTATGGCATATACATTGGACTTGATTAGGTTAGGCTTGATGGCGCTACTAGTTCCCCCTTTAAAATACATTACTTCACCATGGCCATGGATTCACCTTGATGTGCCTAATAGGGAAATTTTAGACTTTCTAGGTTAGGTTACCCATTTAGCCATTTGGTAAGTTTCAGGGAAAAAGAAAATGTTCGAATTCGAAATGTGTTTCTTTTTATGAATGATGAAAATGTTAACGATATCAAAATTGTTACTACACATATGATTTTAAATAGATCACCTTTATCATTTTCAAACTCACAATGAAATAAATAAAGGAAATCATTGTAATTTTTCAATGCTATTGTAAGTGAAAGTTACGAATTTGTAAATAATAATTTGCCTGACATTTTGGCTTATAATGTCAATGGGTATTAACCTAATACAAAAAACTATTGTTCCGATGCAAATTTGAAAATGACTAAACAATTGAAAATATATTTTGTTTTTCTTATTCTGTTTATTCTACGGGTCATATTTTTGCCGTTATTTGTATTGGCGAAAAAAAATTTTAATGGACTTAAAAAACTTAATAGAATGGCATTTCTTGAAAGCAAAAACTACTTACTTCTTATTGGTATAATATTGAATGTTTACTTATGAATTCACTGCAAAAATATCCTATTTGAATTATCTTATGAACTATTTAATTATTTAAAAGTTTTAAATTCATAAAAAATCAAGTTTATAAAAATTATTTATATAATTTTTAATAATGAAATTAATTTGAAATTATGTTATTTAAAAGCACCTCTTCCTTGGTTTTGAATGCCAATTGAATATATGGCAGATTTAACTTTTTCGTCCAAATTAGGTGACGTGGGTTTTAGGAGTAATAATTTGTGAAATTTTCTCATTGGTCGTTCAATTGCGTAGATCTAAAATTAAATTCATGATAGTTTTCTGGAAATATCTTTCACTATTTGTCTGATTTCATTTGTTGCTATGGAATATTCTGGAATAAATTTATAACATTTTATATGTATCTAAAGAAATTAAATATGAACATTTAACTTAATCCAACAATTTTAATATAAGCTGAACATGTTTTCAAATAAAAACCTTTATAAAATATATTATTTTTATAAATTTTCAACTTTTTTACATGCAGATGGGATAAAGATAGATTCACACTCCTTATTCAAAAATTATAAATATTTGTCTCTTTCTCGCTATTATTTTCCAATCATCCTTCTTGTTTTATTTTTATGCATTTTGACTCAATATTTGTTTGATTTGGCAAATTGAATATTTTTTCAAAAAAATTGGACATTTATCTTAAAGGTTTTTATTTACTTGTCATTCTCTCATGCTCAACTTATTCATTCTCATAATATTTATATTCGACTGGAATATTATCACTATTAATGAAGTTATTCATTTGGATTTAAAATATCAACGTAAGATATCTTATATAAAATAATATTTACCACATAATATGTATGAAATTTTATATCCAAATAATTACAACAAATATTTTTAGATTTATATTTTTAAAAATTTAGAACGAGCGACAGAAAATAAAAAAGATTTTATTTAATCGTCTTTTAAATTTTATTCATTATCTTTCTTTTTATGAAGCCTTTGTTTTAACAATCGTTTCTTATTTAATAAGAGAAAAAGATATTTATAAGCTCTATTTATTTGTTGTTTAAAAAATTGGAATTGCATTTATAAACTATCGCATTTTATATTGCATTAAATTTAGTTAGTGTTATTATTATAGCTTCTAAATATGATTTTAATATTCACATGGTAATAAGTTACTTTGTTATATAAATGGGCATGGTAGTTGTAGATCCTTTAATTTCCTCATCTTCGATTAATGCATACTCTTTCGCATCGGACTGATAGCAAGAAAGTATTTTAATTTTCTATGAGTGTTTTAGAAAGCTTTGTGAATTCTTTATTTCTAAATTTTAATTACGTATTTATTACTTTATTCTTAAACTTCTTCATTTGATTTCTTCATTTAAGAAATGAAGGTAATGAAATTCANGTGAATTCTTTATTTCTAAATTTTAATTACGTATTTATTACTTTATTCTTAAACTTCTTCATTTGATTTCTTCATTTAAGAAATGAAGGTAATGAAATTCATTAAATGAATTTTAAATGTTTACACCTTGGTAAGCAAAAAATAACTTTATTTAAGATGCTATTCTTAATTAATTAACTAATAATTACTCCAATATCTGTTAGAATTAAAGTCTAACTGGAAAGGAAAATGTTAAGTTTTATATGACCCCGGGAATTCGGCAGCCCTACTTGTCATTTTTGACTCCAAATATGAAATTCTTTTGAAAGTATCTTTAATTCGTTGAATTTATTTTGAATTATTAAAATTTATTAAATTTATTATGGTAATTATGATAGAAAATGACACATTTAGATTTGACAATTTTTACTGTTATAAATATATTATAAGTTATTCATATTTTCAACATCTATGATATCGTATCTGATATGAATTATATGATTTACAAGAAAACAATTCACAGTAATTGACGCTAATAAACAATAATAAATGACGCTTTAATAGTTGAAAATAATCTTTGAGAATAATTCAGACAAACAAGTTTGATTGATTAATTTCAAAATGATATTCCTTCTGCCTAATTGGCATTTTGAATTTACTTATAAAAAAGTAAATTAGAGAAATACAATGAAATACGTGGATATTAGTGATAAGTATTTACTTTTATTTAAATATTTGGATTATAATAAACTGACAAATTCACAGTAAACGTCCAAAAACATATGTCTAATAAATCAATTTTACAAAAGAAATGTTTCATTATTTGTTAATCTTAATTTCTTGTATTTTCTAGTTGCAAGGTATATAAAAGAAAATTTAATGAAAATACAAATTCTCTTTTTAAAATCTTCCAAATTTTGGTAATAACATTTTTTGAAATAAAATATTATTAGAAATCATGAATATTTTTGGAGCATTCGTTGTTATCTGTTTGGCAGCAGCAGCACAAGCCAGTAATTAAATAATACTTATTATTTATTTAAACAGTAACTAGTAACTATACTATTAATTTTAATTAATACATTATACTTTAAAATTATAAAAAATTAAGAGAATTTAACTTTATAAAATGATTTATTGTAATATAAAGTAAAGAAAACAATATTTAAATTTTTCAATATATACTTAAAGGTCCTTCATGCATCGGCCAAGTAGCCCGCGTCCGTTTGTATGTTCGCGATTCTCCTTCAACGAAGGGAAAACTCATAGGCGAGTTCGTCCAAGGGGATAAAATAGATATGAGCAGACGTGTGAAAGGAGAAATGTTCAATGGAAAAGACGATTGGTTCACTGTGGAAAATCCCAACAAAGACTCCGACGTTCGCATTGGCTACGTGACATCTTATTTTGTTGATGAAACCAAAGGTGAAGCTTATGGAATGCGACTTCACATCCGGGATGAGCCGAAATCAGGAGGCGTCTATTACGGAGACAAGTATTATATCACTTGGGATAAATTCGAAATTCTTGGCAAGACGACTGGAGATGTTGTTCGTGGAAACAATGAATGGTATAAAGTATCCAAGGGATTCGTCGCGGCTTATTACGTTGCAATTGTTGAGTCAAACAATGAAGATTATTGTAAAAATTAATGTGAGCTGGCGGAAAGAGTAATGCCACCTTGGTTGATTTAAAATAAAGAATTAAAAAAATTGATTCATTTTCCTACATAATTTTTTTTAATACATGCTATATATTAATGGCAATTAAAATGACATTTTTTAAACAATTTATTCGCCATTTCCCAGTTTTTCATTTCAAGATAAACCTCTTGCAGTTTTATTTAAATTCACATGGACCGTTTCCTAGGCTTCTGTTTTCTTTACATGGGTGTTCAAATGAGACTGAATATAATACGACCCCTCTTATATTTGGACTTACATTAATCAAAGATTGTCATTTATTTGAGCAATAAAAAACATTGGTATGGATTAAAGATGCGTTTTCGCTGCAGTTATAAAAATTAATAGTTTGATTGAAAACGGTCAATAAATCTAAAACGCTGCAGTTTGAATTTTCTTCACATTCAACTTCCTCCATCTTGATACTTTGTTTGTAATCCAATGTCTGAGTATATCCATGATTACATAAGCAAAGTTCTTTTCCAATATATCTTGTGTCGCAGTAAGAATTCTTAATGACTGAAGAACAATGGTCGTCTTCTTTACAAAATACCTTAAACTTGTTCCCGACGAGGAAGCCTACATAATAATTATATAAATATTACGGCAAGGAAGTAATATTTAAGGAGAAATCTTTAGATGATATAATTAGTATATTATTATTACCCCAAAATAGATACATAATTATTACATAATATGATTACGTAATAATTACGTTATTACAAGAGATAGGATAAATTTTGAATGTAATAATTACATAAATATTATGGAAGCTTTTCTTTTTACTTTTATATTATATAATGTTTACGGAATTATTATATAGAAATTACAGAATAATTACTTATTATGCTTTACGTAAATATTATATAGGACAGGCGGCAAGATCCGACGTTATTATTACATCTAAGCAAGATGGAATATTTATGTAATTATTCTCTCCCATTCCTCGTCGGGTTAGCAAACGAAAACATTGACCGTTAAAAAGATAATTTTCTGGGCATTGAGATGTTTTTGTTAAATCACTACATTGAACTCCTAATTATTCTTGACAATTTTCAGTGTTTTGCAACTATTTCCTATTACTTGAGTACAAGAAATATTATTGGCATGATTTATCTTATATTCTGGTGAACAAAACAATTCACCAAGGGAACGGTGGTCAGAGTCAAGTGAAATAGTCTGGCAACGACTAGTTCGTACAATGTTTGTTTTCTTCACAAAGACCTCCTAGCTATATACATATATAACATTATAATTCCTAGAACTTAACATTGTAATAAATATTATAAAAATTATAATTACTAATTACTGGGTTTTAAAAAAAATGCGAGGTTTTAAATAATTGAAGGGTTTTAAATAAATGCCGGGAATTGCATTGAAACCTAATCCACTTCAATGCATTCATATTCACTTCATATCTTCCATATCTCCTATCATATCATATCTTCTATATTTGTTTTTAGTCAGCTCACGGTAAACGCACGCTAATCTTTCTTCAATAAGATACGTAATCAACTGCATGTTATCATTTTTATAATTATTTTTTTTGTCTGCCTTCTGCTATCAATAAATATATAAATAATGCAGTTAAGGTTATATTCGAGAATACCTTCTATTGTTACATATAAAATTCTATCTAAATTTTTAAGAATTTTGTTACTCACCACGTAAATATTTTTTAATGATTATTTGTCTCTTAACTCAAATTTAACAAATAATCTATTACAAAATGACGCATGATTTTTTTATTGCATAAAGAGTTCCGTTTTGATAAGCATTGAAAAAGATAAGATAAATCAATTTGATAGTAAAATAACTAGTAAAAGACATTTTTATCATGGATTTTAAAAGTGACTAATCACATTTATGCAATAACATACTTGAATTCATATCCTGTTTACACTTTAATAAAAATAAAGATAAATCTCTATTAAGTATATAAACTAGGTCAAAACTCATATTTTCAGAACAATCAACTTTATAAACCAGAATAACATTCAGTAAATCTTATATTACATCTATTCTTGTTTCAATTATTTATAATGGCAACTCTTGTTTCAACTTACAACCCAAATACTTACAACCAAATTGCCAATTTTTGCGAAGCAATTCCAAAATTTAAAACTCTTAGCTGCGAAGAGCATTTAAATCACTTGGGCAAAGTATTTGTGAAATTCAACACTTATGAAAAATACGGGTTAATTTTATTACACCGTCATTTTGATTTAGAGAAAAATGAAGTGTTGGTCGACACCATGAACAGTGATGGGAAAATTAGTGTTGCATTGCCATGGGCATTTCAAGGTAAGTTTAATCAGAAAACAATTTTTATTTACTAAAATATTAAAATTAATACAATAAGTATATATATATATATCATAGATGAAATTTACATCAACTATTGTAACATGTTAATTATTTATTATTTTAGGCAAAAAGTTGACACCTGTTGATAAAGACTATTGGGATTCTTTGAATCTTCCAAAAGACGCTCAATATGTCTTGCCACAAACATGGGCTTTTGACGAAGAAGGGCAATTACAAGCTTACGAATTTCATTCAGCAAGTGCTCCCGAAGGAAGATTTGCTCCTCCGATTGATTTTGCTCAAGAATTGTACAAAGAACTCAAGGCTTTGGGGCTTGAAAAGGTTTTTGGAATTCGAATTTTCAGCAAGAAGTCGAGTTGGGAAACAACACCTCAAGGAGTGAGAGCCAACATTCAAAACTTTGATGTTGTTCCTGAAGATGTGAAGAAAACCATGGTCAAAGTCTCTTGGATTTTTGATCAAAATGGTAAAGCTAGAGGAAATAGCTATTGCGAAGGAGAAGAATGTGGATTTTATTGTAGTCATTGCTCTCACTATTAAATTTTACATTTATCTCTATTATAAATTATATGCATACATACTTATGTATTCATATAATTACAATGAATAAACAAACGATAAAATGACAACTATCAATTGATTTACAATCTACAATAGCAAATGTCACTAGAAGCTAAATTATGAAACGGATTGTCTGGGATCTGTCACAAATATTGTTAAAAAGAAAGGAACTTGTATGGCTTTTTTCACATCAAATGATGTAAAGAATTTTGCGTGTTTAATTATAACCAAGCATGGGCGAAAAATACAATTATTCAATTACATTTCAAAGCTTTAACTATTTATTTCGTATAAATAAATTAGGTATACAATATCATTATTTTTTAAATTAGCTTATTGGTCATTGTTCAGAAATTGTTAGATAATATTTAAACTACCTTAGTAATACTAGTAAAAAAGAACTTTTACAGTTATTTCCAACAGCAAGTACATCCTGTGATTCCTTTGGTTTCAATGGATTAAAATGTCAAGCCTCACG
The DNA here is from genome assembly GCA_009869795.1 of Neelides sp. FZ-2019. Classification (NCBI taxonomy): domain Eukaryota; kingdom Metazoa; phylum Arthropoda; class Collembola; order Neelipleona; family Neelidae; genus Neelides; species Neelides sp. FZ-2019. The sequence goes on along the minus strand of VJMY01001227.1, from coordinate 8,328 downwards.
AATATCCATTTTTAGCTTAAATAAGATATAAACATTATCATATTTGCGGAGGCACAATTATTTCAACCATATTGGTTGGTACAGCTCCTCATTGTTTTCACCCTGGGAATTATGAAGAACATTATAGAGTTGTGACTGGATTGTTTTATAATATTAAAAGCGAAGATATTCAACAGAGGATTAGTTTTACAGGAAATACTTTTATTGACATTGCAAGAGGCCTTATTAAAGGTTATAAAATCACAATTGGTTTTTAGTTTATTGCTATCATTGCTCAACAGGGTTTCAAAATAATTTAAAAGAAAATTCATCAAGTTAAGATTTTTCCACATAGTTACATTGGTTATACATAAAAATCGGTGGAAAATATTTGACAAATAATGAAGGTTTTATTTTATAACACTAGGCAAAATTATACTCGCTTGCTGACACTTTTAAACATTAATACCTTATTCATTAAAAATGATTGGAAATGTTTTCAATTTTTGATTGATATGTGAAAAAGTTAAATGCATGCGTTCTAGAAATGTTTTTAATGAGGTAAATTTTCGCAATTTTCTTTGAAACTAGCACTGAAATAGATATAGATAATATTATTTTGACTTTGGACGAAATTCATGCTCTCGAAAAAGGTTGAACAGTGCTCAAAATTGTTCGAAATGTATATAAGTGCAAAAGTATATAAGGACATATTAAATAGACTTACAATACAATGAACAATTAAAATTACTTTTACGTATGGATAATCAATAAATTATGGAAAATAATCATTGATAATTGTAAATAAAGAAATAATTCAAAATTTGAGAAAATTAATTTACATCTTTAAATTTATTTTCATCATAATAAGATTTTTACATTTATTAATAATTACAAGCATAATCATATTAATTGGTGAGGTTTTATGTGTTCTTAATTAAAAGTTTAACATGTAAAGACTTTAAGTGATTCGGTTGTAATTATTCCAATTTGCAAACCTCATAATTAGATTGAAAAAATTAAAAGTTATACATATATTACTCATGATGGAATAAATTAAATTGTAATTAATTTCAAAAGTTTCCAAATCAGATATTCTTATTTAATTCTAATAATTGCTTGTTTTGTAAGTATAACTTGTTAATTGGATTTACTCTTAAGAAAAAATTAAATTGTTTGATATGTTCCAGAATAGGATTTTTAAATGTTTGAAAAATTTTAGCTAGTCATCGTATTGGAATTGCTGATCCGATCCAGATTGATATCCCACGCCTTGTGGTCCAAACTTCCGCCCTTCGCACGTTTTGCAGAATATTTGTCCCTGACGCTCGGAATAGTTCATTGAGTCCAGCATCTTGTTACAAAGGCCTAGATAAACCACACAATTTATCATAAATTATTTATGATAAATCAATATTTTACTTAACAATTAAACACACTTGCAAGCATATTTATGCATTAAAAAAGATGCATATAAAATACATATTTAATAACCATTCATGAAATAATACAAATTAAAAATTATTTTCAACTTACAGCACTTGAAGCAATTTTTATGCCAATTCCTGCCCCCTGCGAACTTATTCTCGTCCGCATTCACCCAATTTCCGCATTTCGCGCAATTTGACATTTCCTCCTCACCTATTTGTTTATACAACTAATAGTAATTACAACTGAAAGTCATCAAGTAATAGCTTAAAGAAGAATTGAGAAATTTAAAATGCTTACGCTTTGAGAATGTTGGTTTCCTTAAGTTTTAATGTTATGCTTAAATGGTTTGATATTAAATTTTCAAGACAAAGTGACGAAGGCCAACAGACGATCCTGGATTTATACCCTTGTGAAATTCTTGGTAATGCAGGATGAGTTTCTTTCTAATTTCTTTAAATATATACTTGTAAATAAACAGTCATTCTTTTCAGCTAAAACCTTCAAATAAATTTTTCCTTTTAGATTATTTCTGACTTGTATTGACTGACTTGCCCAACTCATAAAAAATAAATCCATATAGACTCGATTTCAGATAAGAACATATTAGATAAGATCAACCTTTAGTTAAGAGAAACTACAGTACATATTCCTATATTTCTATATTTCTCACCCAAGTATTATTATGAGGAAAAATTTAATTTTCAAGGAATTGACCCTTTCAAGAATAAAAATCAAACCGTTTCTCAAGTAATATTTGAAAAGCTTGATGCGTGTCTTGTACATATATATAAATATATATCACAATCGTAACAAAACATATTATAAATTTAGTAAAATTAAAAATTCTTGTGAAACTGGAAGTAATAATAACGTATTACGGGATATAAATATAAAGGATAGACTGAGGATTACCATGTACCTATGTATGTAACCAACATGATTGGGAAGAGAAACTTTCTCAGAGGAAAATGGGAATATTTCAGAAATAATGCACATTTACAAAATGAGAAATATATAGAAAAGTACAAAAAATAGCAATTTCTCTTATATCTGGGATAGTGAACTTTCCTCATTCACCTATATTACTGTATATTGCCAGTATAAGTTGTCTGAATAAGGAATAATTTGAAATTAAAAAATTCATGATTTGTTAGAAATGATTTATTCTAGAGAGACTTTTGAATAAAGGGAATTTGCTGTGAAAAGCCTGTTGACGAAGGAGGTTAATCCACTTTGTTGAAATTCCAAAAGTATTACTACATTTATATAGCTAGCTCATATAGCTACATATATATATATATAGCTAATTTAAAACGATGTCTCATCATTATTTGAAAGTATTAGTATTTTATTATTTTCATTATATACAATCTAGAAAATATTTCATCTATTTAATTTATATTTTAATAATAAAAATTTATAATAACTATTTGTAATATTAGAACAAATTCAAGAAATTTGATTGAAACAGCTCCATTTGATTCTTTGTCATCTTTGCATGTAGGAATTTTTCCATTCCACCCTGGTTTTTCTCCAAACCATTCAACATCCTCACAAGTCAAAGTTTCTTCTCCTTCAAGTTTATAATTTTCATTGCAACCAAAAACCGCTTTTGAGCCAATGAAATAATTAGGAGCTGAGAAAAATCCATTTTCTGGCATTTTGATATCTGAACATAATTTAACTTTCTCTTTTATAATTTTTAATTTTTCTTCAAAAACTTCTTCATTTCTTTTTGTTTCCTGAGCCAAACTCAAACTACCGGTGGTTAAATAATCAAAAATACAATTAGTTGAATTTTTACAAACTTCCAAAACAAAATCGGGCACATCTGACTCATCCGGAATTATAAAATTGGGAATGAAATTCGGAAAATGATAATCCAAATACCCCCTTCCTTGTGGGTAATTAAAAAAGGAATCCTCTTCATTTATCATCCATTTCAACCCAAAAGCATAATGAATGTCAGCTATGTTTGAATCTTTAGGAATTATCGTTCCATCGGGAATTTTAAGATCATTTTCATCATTTCCATCAAAATGCCCCAAAAGACCGTTAACGTTCCCTTTTTGAACTTCACTTATGGAAGCAATGATGTTGAGACTTGTGAAATCTGCAGTGGAGAAAGTAAAATAAAATCCAGAATTAAATGCCAATGTGATTTCATTTCTTGACGTGAAAAGAATAGAAAGCCCATTAATCATTATTGTTTGTCCATCTTCGAAATATTTAATTAAATCCTCTGCAACCATAACATTCAATCCAGAACTCGAAGGAGAAACTTCAACTTTGACCTCGGGAGATGATTGAGATTCCGACTGCTTCATTGCAAATGAAGTGAAAATTGTTGCGTTGGTTTCCACTTGTTCATCTCCTGCCAAATACTGCTCCATCCTCCCCTGAGCTCCAAATTTTCCATCAATGGTCTTGACCATCCAGAATTCTCCACAACCGTTGAAAGTGTAGGACAAGAGGTCAAAGGTCGTAATGTGTGGATCACCAACACCGTTAGCCGGCGGTGGCGGCGTATAACCGTTTCCTGAACTTGAAGGTCGCTTTTCATAATATTTCCGACAAGAAACTTCGTCATCCATATCTGGTCCACAGCAAAAAAAACCAAGGCCTTACATCATGCCATAAATGCAACATTTTACTATAATTTGGGCTATAGCGATCCGCAGTGCCTCCGCCTGGCGGACCAATTAAAATATTCCCTCCTTTATAAATGCACTGCTGTCCTCCATGAGTCCCACTTGGAGTTCTTTGCCTAAATGAATACTCTGCTCCCGGATGGAAAAATTGTAAAATTGCTCCTTTGGCTTCATCTGGTTCAAATCTTTGATCGTTTAAAGCCTGTGCTAAAGTTGGAGGGCAAATTAAAATATCCGAAGAATTCCAATCATCTTCTATATACCATTCATTGCACAATTTGGCATTGAAGTTTCCCCAAAATTGAGTAAATTCGGATTTTATATTAGAAACCAAATCGGTAAATTTTTGGTTGATTTTAAAGGTCCAAACTGTGGCGATTTGCTCAAGTTTTTCTAGTGGAATAATTCCAGTTAAAATTCCAGTATTTAAAAAATTGTCAAATAATAATTCCCCTTCAACCCAACCTAAAATCTCTGAATATTCCACCAAATATAATTCAAGTCTTTCGTCGTTTATGTCATTTGAATAGTGGAAATAATCAGAGTTCCATTTTAATTCAAAAGATCCATTTTTATCCAATTTCATTTCTGTTTCTCCTTCGTGACCCCAACCGGGCTCTTTTGTATACAAATAACCATAATGACTCAATGTAATATTATTAATAAATGTTGTCTCCGTTTCTAATGTAATTCTCCCATTGGAATAAATATATGGAACTTGGCAAATTGCATAAGTCTTATTTCCCCCGAAACTTCCAACTAGTTTTACAGGATCTAAAGATTCCGAATTCCAAAAAGAGCAGATAATTCCAATAGCATTTTCAAAACAAGGGCCTTTAATTGTAATCTCAATATTTCCAAACATGGATACAAACGAAGGACTAATGCTCAATTTTTCTTCCTCTGAGTCACATTCGCCTGATATAAATTTATCATCAATTCGAAAAATATATTTTCCCGCCTCCTCAATATTACTATGATCTTCAATGTTAATTATTTCGTAAGTGCAGGATGAAGGAATGTCGTAAAAAGTGATTTGATCTCCAACATCAAAACCGGCCTTAGCAGGTTTTCCCCCTAAACCTGTGCAAGCATTTCCATCCGAAGCCGTTCCTGTTGTCCAGGTAATGTTATTGTAAAAGAACATAGCAAATGAATGATGGCCATCGCTAGTAAGGATTTCCTGGAAGGTGTTTCTCAATTTATTTCCTCCACCACCTTGGCAATTTGAATTTGCACCATAAAATCCGACCTCGTCCCAAGTGACAATGAAGAGCCACTCGAGTCGGATGTTCCAAAAAGAAGGAAATGCCTTGGCAATGTTTGCATTTGCTTTGTCGAGTAATTGGCGGTTTGTGGATTCTCTATAGAAAATTGTTCCTCCAACTCTCGTGTCAATGTCGCCCCAAAATGGAGCAATGACTGGTGTAGTTAATGATTCGCAAATTGGTGTGAATTCTGGCAAACCTTAAAAAGAATTTAATTTTACTAACACTAACTGTAGTTATTGTTATTCATATTGACATTATTATTGTACAAAATAAATAAGAAATTATTTACCCCGAACAAATGAAATTGCTCCGTTTGTAGTGATGAATGTTTCATTGTAAGTAGTATTAAAAAATGAGAATTGGTGTCTTAAGGGAATCATTACAAAGTCGTCATCCCTTGTTGGCAATTTCGAATCCCCTGCTTCCACTCCATATGGAAAAAGCTCTGCTAACGGTACGGATCCTAATGCAAATTGTATTAGGAATGTTATATAAAAAGAATAAATGTAAATTTTCATTTTCCTCTGATTTCTGTATATTCGATAAAAAAAAATAAATCCATTGTTTCCAAGTCGTTTTATATAGTAAGAGATAAATAAATAATCAGCAGACTATGATGGAAATTTATGAATAATTAAAAAAATATTTTTCTAAGAATTTACTGATTATATATTAATAATTTAAATGTTAAAATTATTATCACTGTTTTTTTTATCATATTGTTTAATGATGGCCAAGAGGATTAAATACTTATATGATGAAATATACTCATAATCAATCAGATTTTCAAGCTCATTTATTAACTTTAATAAATATATAAATTTTGTACAAAGTATAGATATTAAAAATGATAAAATAAAATATACCAAATTATTCAATTTACATTATACATTTTTTATTTAATAATTTAACATTTTAAATCACAGAATTTTACTCAAGAGTGTAGATATATGTATATGATAAACATAATTATAGATAAAAATAATCTAACCGAGATTTAATGTTAATTTTGCTTGAACTGTTGAAACTATAACTATTGGGTTTAGATTCTCGCTGCAAACCAATGAATTATTAAATTGTTCATAAACTTGTCCAACTGCACATCCAGGCAGTTAATACCACATATGCAAAAGCCCTCAAAGGCGCAATGTGTCACATTTTTACTTTGACACACTTTTGTTGCACCAGATGTCATTGTTTTACAGTTTTATATATGAATTTCATAAATGGATTAATCATATTGTGCGTATAAGGGGCATTCATTAGAAGTAATAAGCAGGGGCCATCGTTTTCACTAATTAGTAAATGCGATTTTATGTCCAGGTTCAATTTAGATGGTTCTTCTATTACCAACAGTGAAGCGTCTTATTGGCTTATTTCCATCCCTTTCATCCTGCCTGACATCGTTGGACGGTTCGTGTCACGAAGAATTTAAACAGAGTAAATAAATGAGAAGCCAAGAAAGTTGAAACCATTATTTAAAAGCTAAGAGAATGGGTTCGGTGAGGATTCCAGTAATTTGCACTGAAAGTGAAGCGTAAATCTGTATCTCCTGTCCTTCCCATTACTTCAATTCACCATAGAAATTTTCTCAAGTACTTGTAGAGTTGATTAACTTCAATGATTATGGTGAAATTGTGATAAAATTTTTCCAAAATAACAATGAACTATGTTGGGAAAATAGAACTTCACTTTTACTATTCTTTGCATTTCCAGTTTTTATCCTTGTAGTCAAAAGCGTAAATTTTCTTTTTAATGGCCTCAATTATTTATGTAAAAAAGGAAAGTCGACAAAGTTATCACGATAACGAACGAAGTAGTAAACTGTAAAAGCGGGAAATTAAACTTCAAATTATATTCAATATTGAGTATTATTATGGGACTTACTTGGATTCTTGAATTTTTAGCAGCGATTATCGAATCTGAATTTACTTGGATTTCTTTTATAATTCTTAATGGCCTTCAAAGGACTTTCATTTTTATTGTATTTGATTGTAAAAACAATATTTGCATTTATCTACTACAAAACATTTTTAGATATATATCTAATTCACATTAATATTTCTAATGACCTACAATTTTATTTAATTATTTAAAAATAATTCTTGTATAAACTCATAAGTATATCTGAAAACTTATATATTGCCTACATTTGAATAATTTATTACTAATAAGTATTAGTAACTCATTAGTAATATTAAAGTATACATGTTATAGGATATGACTAAACTTCTCCCTAATGCTGTCATATCAATTTATGATATTTATATATATATTATAAATAAATGCATCATAATGAATTTGATAGGTATAGCCAGTACAGGAATTTATTATAGACATAAGAGCTTCTACAAGGTCATGAACACAATCTACAATCCTAATTTAGACATTTTGATCCTTCTAGGTATATACATGTAAATAGCTATTTTGGTTTGAAAAAGCACTTTTCGTTGGATTAAATTATTAAAAAATAATTCCAGTTCTTTTCCATGTAGCCGTTGAAGTAAACTGGCAAATGAGTCATATGGATTTAATGAAATATGATTTAATAAAAACTTAATAATCCTTGGGATCATAGTCACTTGTCAGTCATGTAGTGAATAATATAAATATAATTTTAATGCTTGTTCGACGAATCCAATAAGAGTTATTAAAGTTAGTACATTATTGTTATTCAGGGTTGGCAAAGTGAAATTTCACTGAAAGGTGAAATATAGAAATATTTCAGAAAGTTTCACTCAAGGGTCTAGTGAAAGATATTGAAAAAGTGAAATTAAGGTTTTGAGACACGTTATCTCATTAAATCAAAAGTTTGTTTGACTAGTTTTAAGTTATATAAGCTTAAATTCATTATTTTATTCAATATTTTTAATTTGATTTTAATCAAATTTAGTTTTAATATATCATTTTTATTTAATTGTAAATGAAAAAAATTTATTTTGATTGATATATAAAAAAAATCTTTTTAAAAGTTGATAGTATTTGTAGATATGTAG
>VJMY01001226.1:0-16341 GCA_009869795.1 Neelides sp. FZ-2019 | reverse complement strand
ATTTAATTATAATTTAAATCCATTATAATTTAATTATAATTTAAATCCATTATAATTTAATTATAATTTAAATCCATTATAATTTAATTATAATTATATAGTTATTTATATTATAACAATTTAATAATTACGTTTACGATATACGATAATGAAATTGGTGATTTAAGTAATAAAATGAGTTAAAGTTAATTATGATTGTTCAATTAATAAAATTACCGTTCCAGCAGCAAAAGAATAACCAAGAGCTCCGGCACAAGTGTGAACAGTTGTCCCATCTTCAAGCTCAATCTATTTTGAGATAATTATGCTAAAAATTACTCAATTTCCCACAATTATCATTATTTAATATATTAAACTAGACTTCCATTTACTCAAGGTAGGACAAATCTCATAACAGGTAAAAAATTATTCACTTAGGGTAATAGAAACTCATTTCGCGCATTAAATGCTAACTCCGATAAGAAATAACTCACTTCGGAAAATAGAAATTACATTTGATTATATTAACAAGAGTTCTAATGACTCATGTTCTTTCAAAATAAATCACAGTGTGCTACTACAATGAATATAACGTCAACAGTTCTCAAGAATAATCATAATCATCTTTTACCTTTTTTATTAATAAAAAATTATATTTGAATAGAAATATTATGTTCGAGAAACTTAAATGGCTGATGTTCTTTGTAAGCATAAACCCAGGCAATGTTCATTTCAACAGTTAGTAATATTGAAAATCCAATTGGAATGAAAAGAAAACGGGGAAGAACCACGAAATCGAAATCCGCACTAATTTTACAATTTAATAAAAAAGTATTCAATAATTGTTGTTTTATTATATAATGCTATTAAAATTACTTCTTATCCGTACTATATTCATTAATAATTTAATATTTTATTGTAATATTATACAATATCAAACTTTATGATTTAATTATTAATATATCTTGCAAATTATTTTGCAACACATTCTGAGTTATTTTGAAAGAACATGAGTCATTAGAACTCTTGTTAATATAATATAACCAAATGTGATTTCTAATGAGTTATTTCTTACCCAAGCTAGCATTTAAGAGGTGAATGAGTGTCTATTGCCCTAAGTGAGTAATTTTTCCTACCTCGAAGTAAATTATTGCCATTAAACTAATGTACTCCATTTGAAAAGACTCAATTGATGAATCTACAATTCTAACAATTAAATATTGTAGTAATTGAATAGTTTTAAAATCCCATGTTTGGCTTTACAGGAATGTCAGTCATATTGAGATATTGGTGAATGTGCATGACAGGGCCGGTGAGTTCAACTCCGTTTGTGTTCGCAGCGTCGAAGATTTCTTTGGCTTTGTTGTACTGGGCCAATCCGATCATCAGCGTGGATTGCTCCATGTTCTCGCCAGGCCCAAAGGCAATGCATTTTTGACTCAATCCGTCGCACGTATTGTTCCGATCGCAAGGATATCCCGTGTCAATACCTTTAAAAAAACCATTGAAATCAATTTTAAATTAAATACTCAATTAAAATTAACCTTTGATTATTAGTTCATTTACTATATTGAATTTTCTTAAAAATTAAACTCAAATATCATTTCATACAATTAGGTAATTTAACATTATATAATCTACATCAATCAATTATCAACCTGTATAAATTTTTGTTAATTATAACTAATATAGAAATGGAAATATTTTCCATATTATTGGAATATATTCCATCCATTGTAATAAATAGCTTTTAAGGCACAGGTTTCACCATAACATCACATTATTGATTACAAAGCATTAGATGAGATGAATCTAATAAATTATAATTAAGTATTTTAATTTCATGATCATTCAAAAAAACTAAAGATCGGATCGGATCTATTAGACAAAATGAGATAATATTTCACTCCATAAATAAGATTTTTGTATTTTGTCCTTACATTTTGCTCCTTGGGTATTTGGCGAAACATCTCCGAGATTGCTGGAGGCAAAAGCCGCCACGAAGCTTCCTTTCCCAGGAAAAACCCCGTTGTTCATCGTCTTCTCGAACATGTAGGACGCATAGCCCTTGTTGTCCCCTGAGACCAACTTGTTCGTGTTGTTCATGGAGGTCGGATGGACGGGGAACCAATTGATGGACCCGCGCGGCGTCTCCGCCCCGTCGTTGATTCTCAACAGGATCATGTCCTTGTCCACGGTGTCCGGGTAAAGTTCCCTTTCTTCTAGCGGGTTTTCCTCGTAGGCCAACGGACTCCTGTTGATGTTCGCCCCCTCGACGCGTCCGTTAGTCAAGAACACTTTCCCTGGCCGCATGCTATTGTGGGCTTTCTCGATGGCCTCGACGATGCCGATCACGATGGCGTTGAAGTTCGACTCCAAGAACCCCAAGGAGGAAATCCCATACAAGGCGTATTGGATGTAACCGCTTGGCCCTGAATGCGTGTGAGTCCCGCTGAGCAAAACGTTCCCTGCAGTGTAAAATCCGGGGTATCGAGCCTCGAGTTCTTCCACTACCTGAAAAGGTAGAAATTGACTTAATCAAATTTAATTATATTATGTTAATTTAAGTTATTCAGTAAGATTGGCAAGTTATTCAATTAAAGTGATAATGTCACTTTAATTTACTTTAGGGTGGGAATTGATTTGATTTTGATTTGTAATACATAATGAATATATTTATAAATTGGTAATACATTTGTGACATTCTTAATTAATTCTTAATTTACTTAATTAGTATGTTCAAGCTAATGAGTATAGACTGATTTTTCTTTTATATGTTTGTGTTTATTTTAATTGATTAATTAACGATCTTTTTTGTCATTTGATGCCATCGTTTACTGATCTTTCCCAAGTCATTATTCAGAGTGAATTCTGAGAAATCAGGGGAATTCGCATAATTATTAGCAAAAACTTGAAATTGTTACATTTACAATGTGAGGAATTTCTAGATTGAAAAAGAGTTTGGTTGGTCAAACATGTCGAGTTTGATTTAATTAGGAAATTTGCCTTGAATTTAATTCGGAAAGTCGAAACGCTGGAAAGAAGAATGCAAAAAAGATAATTGATAAAATCAATCAATTTCACATTATATAACAGTAGAACTAGCTAACTTAACTAGCAATAAGGGTTAGCTATATAACAATAAATATGATTGTGCTATCCTGTTATCCCATAACAATATACAAGTTTATTAGAATGGTAATTGATTAAATGAGAAAATCCACATTGACATTAAAAAAAATTAAAACATATGCATTGAAAACTGATAAATTATCTCATTCAACCCAATCGATAGTTTTATTCAATTTTATTATTCAAGTAATAATTAATGTTTGAATAAAATTGTTGAAATGAATGCCTCATTCTAAGTTTTCCCATATGGAACAAGCTATGATAATTGATGACAAACAGTTTGATAAGAAATCCATTTTGATCAATTTGGCATTGAAATATCAATAAGTCTCATAATCTTTCTCTCCAATGCCAAACTCGCCAAACTGAATGTGAGTGAGTGTCAAAATGTTCATTATTATTATATTAAACAAACACTAAAATATTTGCAAGTTTGAACAAAAACTAAAATTCATTAACACATATTTAATAATTGGATCTTTTTCAATGAAACATTTGGCTGAATTTAACTCCAATACGTACTTAATAAATATTTATAGTTAGTTAATAGTTAGAGTTTTTCATTTTAATCAAGAGATAAACACTCAATAAATCCTTGCATAGTGAACCAAATAAATGGATATTTTAATATGCAAATGTCATCAATAAACTTGTAAATGACGACGTTAAAAATGCTTTGGCGTTGACAATATAATTAATAATTAATGCATTATATGATGTTAATTAATGTTCATTTTTTCCCTTTGAACTTTCCTTCACATTTCACATTGGCAAACTTAAAAGAAATAAAAAATAACTTGACATGTTAACAAGTACTTAAATGTAAAATAAAAGTCAAATCCCTTTCATTGAAGTTTGTATGAATGAACTTTGTTGAGATTTCTTCTTGCATATGCCTGATATAATCATACTATGTATATTTATATATATGAAATTCATGGTATTAAAAATATCTTAAATTGATAAAAAAAATTCCATAAATTGTATCATTTCGTACATATAACCCTATTTGTCTCTCGAACTCTCTTTTATAAATAGCAGATTACGCATCTTTTTTTTAAAAGAAAGAGTTCAAACTATTGAATGTTTTGAAAGTGATATAAAAAAAGAGGCGGAAGAGCCAAGGCGTGAAAAGAACATGGAATGAACTCCAAACAGCCGCCTCAGACATTCTTAATTATCTCATTTGATAAGAAATAGAGATTTATACGCTAATTTGATCATCCAGGAATTATAACGCAAACTAAGAACTTAAAGTTTCCTGAGTATAATTATTTAATATTTATGATATAATAAGTATGAAAATTAATTAATTCAATGAAAAAACTAATTTGTATAGATATATTTCCTATATTTAAAGTCTAAACTTATGTCAAATGCCACCAAGATTTTGCAACACTAGAAATAATTACGAACTATTAAATTATTAAGCACATATATTAATACTTTTAATACTTAATATAGAGAATGTAGGGAAATCGTTATAGTTGAAACTCATCTTTATATAAACTGATCTGATATTTAGGAGTGAATGGTCTTGACTTAAGTGAGATTAAAAAATTTATAACTTGAAAAAATTCTCATATTACACGAGATGACTAACGTAGACGTTTTTAATGAAATGTAAATCAACAAGTGCAAAAGAGATATTAACTGTACTTATTGACCTGAATAATAATGAACTTTCATCCATACACATGTAGTAGATGATGGTCGTAGTGCTGATGGTAGTTGAATATTTAATAAGTTTATCTCCAATGTTTAATGGTTAAATATTTGAATATTTACCTTGTACTTGATCGCCTGGTCGATCATCCCAATATCCACCGAGACGAACACGGCCCTGTCCATCGTTTCCCCGCTTTCTGCAAAGATGAACGCACGAGCCCAAAGACGCGTGTGGATCCCATTGGCTTGTTGGCTCGGATTTGCATAGCCCATCTACAATATTAGGACAATGGTCAACATTCAGCACTAATTAACCAATTAGTAATTTAATTAATAATTTAATTAATAAAAATAATATTAAAGTTGATCGTAGTTCATTTCATCTTAAGTAAGTTGACCAAGTTCAGTATAACACATACAAATGATTGTTAATATAATGGAATAATCATTTAAATAGATGATAAATTTAAATTAATTATGATTATAATTGATAATTTTAATGTACAATTCTAAATGACCAATCTATTTAATTAAGGACATTTGGAACTACTAACTGAATCATCCAAGTTACTCAACTCATTTAGATTAAACATTATTTATTTTATAAAATGAAAATAGCCAAATAACGGAACCGACTTTAAATATAAGTTTGAATGGAAGATAAATATGAGTTAAACAGTAATTGTTTAAATTGACTATGGAGGGTCATTGTTTCTTGAAAGGGTTCAAATAAGACAATATATTACACCAAATAGTGAGACAATGAGAGACAGTACGGAGATTATTGATGAAGATTATTATGTTTTGATAAATAATTGTATGGTAGAAGTCATTTCTGAACTTTATTTATATAGTGTCTTATTTATATAGTGTCTTACAAGATTTCTTATCTTAATTATCCTATGACTTTCCTCTGTAATGGTCTTATTAGTCTGTTTTAAGCTTTCTACTTTCTTTATAATTACTCATATAAGAATCTATTATAACCCTATTTTATCAATGATCTCTAAATCTTTACAATGGTTTATTTAATGGCTTAAACGGAAGTTTTTTTGTAGGAAGTGAACATCCTACCTTTTTGTTGAATAGTATAGGTAGTAAAGAAATGTTCAATTTCTCTACGAATTAATTGTAATTTGATTGTAAATTGCAAATTAATTGTGATTGCATCAATTGTAATTATTTTGCATTCAAACGTAAAAATCAAGCTAACAATAATTAAAAGTTTATTATAATAATAAAAAATAATTTAAAAATTAAATAAATAAAGTTAAATCATAAGTTCATAGGGCGTTAAAAAATAAAGTTAAATAAGTTAAAGTAAAGGTGTTAAAGATAAATTTTAAAATGGTTATGGTTATGGTTATGAGAGAATTTAATAGTGAAAAGTTAAAGGTTTGTACGGATGAATTACGGGATCTTGAGTAGCAAAGGTAGGAAAGTGTAATAGGATTATTGAAATTGGATTGCTCATATAAAAAAGTTATGTAATATGAAAGATCCACACGGATGTTCGAGCACGGATTTCTTTTTTTCCCACTGCAACTCTTCGTTGTTATCAAATATATAAATGTTAAAGAACATGTTCTTTGGAGAAGGAAACAACCTGAGAACGCATACGAACAATGCATTTGTTCATTCCTCCTCTCACTCACGCTCATTTCCCTCATACTCATTTCCATTACCATCAGATTGTACATTTATTTTATATCAGCTATAATTCATGTTACTCATAGTTGACTTCTCTGCCCTTCTCAAATTTTATAAACACAAAATCAATTCTGATTAATTCTGCATTTTTTATATGCATCTCTGCATCATAATATTATACATTGGGTCAAATAAATCAAATGTTCAATAAATTCATAGTTGAGCCTCACTTTAAATGTCAATTAATTTTAAATTAGCTAAATAAATTCTAAAGTTTGAAAGTTAAAGCTAAGTTAAACTTAACTTTTCTAATGCAATGTTAAAATTTAGTTAATGCAAAATGTTAAGTTATTTGAATTTGAATTAGTTAATTATTAGTTAGAAGTTAGTTGATTGTCAATTCAAAAATTTAAATGTTCAGATAGTTAATTGCATTGTAGTTGTAATTTAGATAGCTAGCCTATTGCATTTATAATTCAAGTTGAGTTGTAAAAATGAGTCAAATGCGTGAATTAATATATTAAAGAGAGTTAATGAAGGAGAAGGTTAGAAGTGAAGGATGATGAGAGTTATAGTGTGAGTTGAAGGTGTTTTGGATGTTCTTACCATTCCAATGCCACCAATTGGCCCCGTCACGTCCGCGATTCCTTGTCCAACTAAATAATTCCCATTGACCCCTCCAGTCACCAAGAGGCCCGCAAGGAGGAAACCAAGAAAACTTCCATCCAAAACCCGCCTCCTCATCTTAACTAGTAAACTTTGTCTAATTAAACTTAAATAAATAATAAATCTGAATTAAATCTAGCTAAATCCCAATTAAATCCCAACTTGGAGAATAAACTGGGAATTTGCCAAGTGGTTGATGGCTTGAACGATGGTTGTCAACTGGGGAACTCTTGCCCCTCCATGTGGGCAATTATCTGTGTGGCAAAGGAGCACTTGAGCTCTTCGTTATCGGCGTCTCTCCTCGCGAGCCAAGTGATGCAACTGATCGCCCCACTCGCCCTCAAGACCCAAAGACCCTCACCAGACACACACACCAAGACACCAAGCAGTTGAAAAACCATGTTATAGCACATAGTTCTTTATTGTAAGAATGCTCATGTTGATGTGAGTGGAGAGGAAGGACTTCTCAACAATTTTCTCACCTCTCTTCCATTTGGATTCTCAACAAGTCTAGCAGTTCTACAAGAGTTTTTTGTACGAGTTTTCTATACCTTTACGTTCTCTACCTCTAAGAGTAAATGATGATAAAACTAGAGATTTACAACTAAATAGCTTTAAAAAATAATTAATTATTTTTATAAATATTAATAATAATGGTCGACTCTTTCGTTCGCATAAAAAGGAATAAATGCTCTCTCGAATAGAATGCTTTAGTTATATAATGTTTGAGATTTTTCTTTTATGAGTTTTAGCTTTTAGATGAAAGTTAATGAAAATGACATGGAATGCATTTTTTGGAATTAAATGAAACTATAAAACATTAAAACAACATTAAAATTTAAAAATTATAATTTCATTTTCTATGCGTATGTATTGTATTTATTTATGTTAACTTTTTGATATAAATTTATCTATTATATTTTACATTTAATTTCTAGAATAAAATCTAAATAGTTTAAAAGTTGTGGAGTTCTTAATAAAGTATTATTTTTTAAAGTAATTGGAGAAATATGGTGAGAATTTTTAGTTTGGAATTAATTATTTAAATATAATTTGTCATTGTTATGTTTAGTAAAATATAATGTTGTAAATGCGTGTGTATATGAATAGTTATATGTTAATGTAGTTAGCAAAATACACCAGCTAGCATTATTTGTTAAATGCAAGTTATATAGTTTAGGTAATGCACATTAGGTAAAGTTTCCATTGTGTGATTTTTGGCAATTTAATATGAAGGCCTCCCACTAATTAAAAGAAATGATTGAATACCCAGTGTTAAGGTGAATGGAATTAAAAAGTTTCTAAATAATTAAACCTTCCTTTTCCATTTCCTTACTGGAATTTTAAACTCACTTGGTTAAAATAATTAAATGAAGTTTGCATGATTTCAATTTAGTATAAAGTATATGAACATAAGAGTTTTGTCACGCACGGGCTAAGATTTAATGAATTTAACGATTTAATTTAATTTAATTTTAATATGATTGTAGAAATTGAATAATTGGTCAAATCGAGAAGAAATTGCTGAGAATTACATTTTTATTTAATCGAGTATCTCAATTAAATCAAATAGGAAAATAAAAATTACATTTTTGTGATTAGTCAATGTGAATTAAAGTGAATTTAAGAAAAACCGCTACAGTTTTCTCGTAGACAAAGAAGGTGAACGTAGTAGCAGGAACGACACTTTTTAGCTTCATTACATTTTTTTCATTTATATTGATCAATGAGCATGTCAATACAAATGTAAATCATTTTATAAGAGAATTTGATCACAAAATAGGAATTGAATATTTATAATTTTGACATGTGAGATATTTGACTTTCTCAACGTCTCTTTTACTTTCTAATCATTTTTAATTTCTAATCAGCGGATGATCATGGTATTAAGTATTTGTAATTGAATTAAAATAGGACCCTTGTATGTTTTAGCAAAGCAAGGCTCATGTAGATATAGCGGTGAAGAATCAGGAGAATTCCGTTTTATACAAAATACTCTTAACGCCCCAGTCTCGCCGTCTCCTTCCCTGCACCAACTCTTTTCACCAAGTATCGTCAGAATTAACTTAATGATGTATATGAGTGAATATGCATCCTTGACCAATAAAAGCCCAAGCTAGTATTTCAACATACTATATGATACAAAGAGTTCAAGAATTAAATTAGCTTCATAAACAATCAACTATTTGAAATCAACGCTTCTCGCCAGACTAAACAAATAAAATTAATGATAAAATAAATACAAAATGTCAAAAAAGCTAATAAATATATTTTAATAGTTAGAAAAAGAATATTTGAATGCTTGAAAAAAATAAAATAAAAATTATGATTGTATCTCAAAGATCAACCAGATTGAATCTATACAAAGGGCAATCATGACCAATCCCAAAAATATGAAGTTGATACATAAGATCTGACCACACGCTCCTTTCTCTGTTCCATCCCCAAGTAACATCACGACTATATTGATGTGACATGCACAGTAGATCAGAGAGATCTAAAATGAAATTCAATTAATTACAATTTAACAACCCCTAAATAAAGCAAAACATTAAATTTATTTTGATTTATAGTTAATTTTAAAATAATTCTAGTTTTTACTCCAACAAAGAGGCCATAAATCCTGATTGGACAGTTACAACCCATTATGATTAAAAAAATGGCGTTCAAATCGTTCTTAAAATTTTTCTCGTGTTAATAAATGCCAATCACAATTCTTATAAATCCGAATGTGAAAATAAATAATATTGTTCTATATCTGTCAAATAGTGCATTGATTTTTAAATAATCATATATTATATATAACCATATGTTTTATTCAAGATTTTAATCGGGATTCATTCAATATTGTTTATTACATTATTACAATGATTGAAACATTCATTATAAAAATATTGATGAAGAGTTAAAACAAGTTAACCTTAATCTTGCTAAATCATTAATAAATATGCATGATATATGCATAATTATTAATTATGATTATTGTAGAAATTAAATAATTGGTCAAATTGAGAGGAAATTGCTGAGAAATATATTTTTTATTTAATCAAAGTTTCAAGATTAAATCAAATAGTTGGTCGACTAGTAAAATAAAAATTGCATTTTTGTGATTTAGTCAAAGTGAGTTAAAGTAGTTTTAAGAAAGAGCCCCGACGGTTTTCTCGTAGACGAGGAAGGTGAGAGCAGTGGCAGGAACGACCCGGAGAAGGTTGGGGACCATTCCCTTGTAGAATCCGAAAGGCCCTTCTTTCCTGGAGTAAGTGAACAAGGATTTTGGTTATCGTCAGCTCGTCACGAACTCGTAGATGAGAAAAACCAGGCACACGTTGGGGGTCACATGGAGGAGGTAGGGAAATAAACCTTTGTACAATCCGCTAATTCCTTCGTACCTCCAAGTTTGAAGGATCACGTCCATCACGCCACTGGAAAATTTTATCATTCATTTAATTAGTTAATCTTAATAATTCAACTTTAATAGTTAGTGAAAATGGAATGAAAAGAATTATGAAGTGAAATAAAGAATTGGAATGAAATGTGAATTAAGTCAAATTACTTGTAAATTCGATGCTGGTCTTGAAGCCGCGCTCGAACAACTTGGTAAGGATAAGTTCCAGCAGCTGCGACCAATTTACTCGCTGCAGCCATCCCAAGATATTCCAAAGTCCCCTTTTTTAACAATAATAAAAATTATACATTTAACAATAAATTGATGAATAATACTTACAATTTATTGGATACATTAAATATTTAAGAATTCAACCTCTAAATAAAAGTTATTACTTTATAGTATTTATAACTACTCATGTAATCAATATTGGTTAATTTATTATATTTAAATGTCAATTATTTATATTGCGATTTAATATTAATAATACTAATGATTATATTTAATATAATAGCGATTTAATTAAAATAATGCAATTAAAGTTGACTTACGAGCTTCGTGTCAATGGGAAGATTTCGACTTGTGTTGTAGTGATTTTTCATTTCTTCGTAGACCATGAACTGAATAGCCCCATGGGACACGCCGAAGACCCCCGGTAAAAATCCCCTGTAGAGCCCGCGGACTCCTTCGTTTTTGTAAACTTTAGCCAGGGCCTTCCACATCCCGTCGGGTTTACTCCCCTGAGATCGCTCGTACTCCAAGCACAGCCGCGTCTTCACCACCCAAATCGGGTTCGTGAGGATGAGCGTCAAGAACCCGGCTTCCGAGGCAATGAGCATGTGGTGGCCCGGCGTCAACCGCTTCGTGCTGTCCCCGTCTTGCGACCATCCTTTGAGACTGTTGTAAAAGAGGAAGTAAAGACCCCACGCGCTCCCGGCACCCCAAACATTCGGAGTTACACCCCTGGAAAAAGTTTAAAACAACAATTATTAAATAAATTAAATGTTATAATTCCTTAGAACAATTTTGTACATTTTGTAAATTAATCTGTTTTTCCTCATTAGTAATTATTTCTTTTATAAATAACTACACTCTTGTAAATACAAACATGAATATAATTCTGTTATTGAGATTTTAAAAAATTCTTCAATTCCTTTTAATATTTTTAGGAATAGTAAATAAATAATTGAATAAATAAACTATTTTTAATTAGATAGCCCTCGGACCATGGCCCTGTTACCTGTAAAGTCCAGAAATTCCCTCGTGTCGAAAAATGGATGAGAAAGCATGTATGACTCCATTGTACTTGGGTCTCGAAGTCAGGCCGTCACTCACGGCAAAACGGATCTTTACAAGGTCGAGCGGATGGAGAGCTTTTAGACAATTAAGTAGTTAAATAAGTTTAGTTTTAATTTAATGGGGGATTTATGATTTACCGAGGGTTGAGACGACTCCCCCAGAAATTCCAGCCACGAGATGTTCAATCCTCACGAGCCGCCCGTCACTCCGACCGCTCATTCCGACTCGACCTTTGGCCCTCCTATCTTATCTGCTCCCTTGCCCTTACGAAATCCCATTGCTCTCTCCCTTAAATTATACTCATGTAGGAGCCATCTCCCTTGAGCTTTTACAAGTTATTGGCGGAAGTTCAAGGCGTGTGTTATAACTTAATTACGAGCTTAAATTAGATGTTAATTTATTAAATGATCTTGAATGAGTGAGATTACGTCACACCGCCACTTTCACTCTATTTACAATAGAGGAATATCGAGATAGGAAAATTGCATGTAAAGTTTGAAAATCCCTAAATGGTATCTCTGACTATAATCATGAATTAAGATGGGGAATACTAAGACTTTATGAACGTTTGCAAGAGCGTCACCTCATTATAATACTTAAAACATTTAAATAAAATATTATTATTATTATTAATTATTAACAAATAAAATAATTATTAAACTGGATGAAATTTTAATAATAATTAGTAATATAATTAATAATTAAAATTAATTAATTCATGAATTTGGTTAAACTTGGCTCTTATTTTAACCTTTAGTATACTGTTATTTTAACCGGTGTATTTTCATTATATAAATTCCCTACAGTTGTAGAAATGACAGTAGGCTAAAGGTTAATGTTCATTGACAAATTGATAAATAAAATTTTACAAACATACGAGTTCGTAGCGTCTACAAAGATAGACGCTACGAACGAGACATTAATTGGTAAGTTTTTTTATATTTTACTAAATGTGAATTATACAGTGAGATTTATGCATTTCCTTCAATAATGAGAAACTCGTCAGTGAAGCTGACGCGAACGTCTTTGGTGGTAACATGGGAGGGAATGCCAAGTTTGAGGGTTTTTGGAGGAGAGTCGGTTTTTGGTTGAGAGTCATAGGGGAGTCTGACGGTCAGGAGGTTGAACTCGTTGTCAATTTTGATTAATTCTTTTGGGAGATTTCGGATGTCAATTTCCAACTTGAGCTCATCTCCTCCCATTGACGTGGCGTAGACGCCCTGGCCCGTATTGTTCTTAATCACGTACCCGCAGATGACCGCCAGGTTTGTGATTTTCATTTGGTACAAGTTCTCGGCTTTTGGATTCAATCCTAAACTGAATCAAACCAAATTTATTAAAATAGCAATTCAAAATGACAAATTAAATTAAAATTGACAAATTGATTTAAAAATGACTAATTGACTTAATAATTAACTTTAACTATTCTCTTTACCTTTGTTTGAAAAGTGCATTTTCGGCGTGCATCCTTGCTGCTTTCTCCGAGTATGCCTTGATGTCTTCTTCATGGGTGGTGCCAAGGACTCTCGAGTACTCGTTCATTTCCTTGTAGTAGGTCGTTACGGCAAAGTTGAATTTCTCCCAGTACTCGTCCCACTCCTTCGTCCCAGGCAACACATTACAAATGGGGAACTTGGGAAACACCGGGACTTCCAGCAACTTCATTTGGTCCGGGGTCATCCTCGTCTTCTCGCTTTTGCTCTCCTTCAAATCCCCCGACTTGACCGACGACAAATCCGAATTTTGTCTCCTTTTGCTTCCCGTTCGCCTCATCAAACTCACGCTGTGTCTACTTAAGGTTTTCTTCAAAATCTCCGAGTGGGACTTTTTCCCTGCCTTCAGCCCCTTGTGGTGGTGCGGCTTTTTCTCAAAGGTGAACGGCGTCTCGTCGAATTTGTCCAAAAGGTCACGGATCAACTTGGAGTCCGTGGACTTCAAAATATCCTCCACGGCATTCAATTCATTTCCGTTTCGACCCTTGTCGCCGGCCGAGACGCTCGATTTACCCTTGTCCTTCTTCTTGTCGATGGTCAAAGGTCGCATGGAGTCAAGGACGGCGGTCGATTGCTCAACTCGCCCCACACGCCTGGACGAAGACAGAGATCGGTGAGATTTCTTTTTATTTTCCAACTCAAGGAGTTTGTGCTGAACCGAAACGGCATTAAGGGCAGCATTTACCTCCGAGTTAATCTTCTTAGACGCTTCGGTTTGGATGGTCATGGTCGGGGTCGCCTCGTTCTTTTGGACTCGCTTAGAGTTGATGAACTTCCCGATTTCGACCTTGTTCATTAGAACCCTCGATTCACGCGTGTTGTTTGAATTCGCATTCAAAGAAGGCGAGTTGACCGACATGGGTCGTTGACCTGGTGGTGGCGCAGGTGGACCGTAAAATAAGCTTTTGTCGACCTTGGATTTTGACGCGGTTTTGAATGTCGGAAGGTTATTCAGGTCATCATCGGGGTTTTGCGAATTTTGCATCGTCGGAACGACAACTGAGGCGGATTTGGCTTGTTGCGGCGGAGCTTTGGGGTTGTTTGATCGCTGAGTATACAATTTTCGTCGGCGAATCGGTTGAAGCACGGGGGTTGGCCGAGAGGCGAGAAAAATTTGCGAAGGAGTTTTTTGAATCAAGTTGTTCGGATTTTCAAAATATTCCAAAATGTCCTTCATCAACATGTCGTCTTTTTCTTGTCTCAACACTACTTTGTCTTTGGGGTCGAGCGAGTCGGCGGATTTTGCTTTGCTTCTCACACGATTCTCCTTTTTCAAGGAACGTTTCTTGGGCAGGGCAGAAGCGGAAGGAATTCCAACTTTCTCGGGTTTGTTCTCGACGTCGGGGGAGAAGGAGACTTTGGGTCCGGAGGAAAATTCATCTTTAACTGAGTCATTGATCTTTTCGTCCAATTTCTCCAACTTCTTCTTGAGGGCCTTTTTGAGACTCTGAGAAATGGACTTCTGGGCTTCTCTCATTGGCGCCTTGGACCCCTCGCCCGCTTGGGATTTCTTCTTGTTGTCAGAAGACTTGGAGCGTCGGGCGCTCACGGATTTTGAACTTTTGTCCTTTTTGGCAAAAAGTGAAGGATCAGCCGTCACTGAAAGGTCAAAATCCTTTTAATTCGTTTTCATTAATTATCAATTAATTTATTTTCTTTGTTAATTTATTAATTCATTTTCATTATTATTTAAATCATTACATATTTTCAAATTCTTATTTTCCTCAAGAGAAAGCAAGAAGAGAAAGTCAGGATTTAAGATAAATTGAAAATTCCTTTGGTAAAAACTCATTTAAATCAACAAATAATTCAAGTTGATCATTCAACAATGGTTAAAAAGTGAATCAAGTAGTAAAGTAAATAGTGAATAAGTTATATTAAGCGATTAAAAGTTAATTTAGTTGAAATTAATTGTGATTAATTTTCAAGTTAATGTAAATGTAATTAAGTGTAATTAAAGGCAAAGTGCTTTTATAGCTAAGGAATAGATGTCTTTGGATTGTGATGTAAAGTGAAATTTAAAACTTTAAGACAACTTTTGTAAAGAATTTACGACAAAAGAGGTAATTGATAATTACTGGGCTTATTGTTCGCGTCTGATGGGTCGTTGATGTTTTCAAAGTAGGACAAAAGCACGGCCTTCTGATGAATGGAAAGGGACGTTCCGGCTTTCAAGATGCTTTCCACGTCTTTGGCCGTTGCCTTCGCCCTGACTTTCTTGAGGATTCGGAGGATGTTGGCCCGATCCTCCTGGTACTCCTTGTACTCCGACGAGCCCATGGTATAGGGACAATGCCCCACCCCGATCACGCCCTCCTCCAACTGATCCATCCGAGTAGGAAATCTTAACTACTACGTCCAATTCAATACTTCTACTACAAACGAGAATTACGAAACGAGAATTTGGAGTCTCCGATAGAAAATGAGAATTTGGGATCAAGAAAATGAAATTAATTATTTTTGCTTTTTCACATTTTATTCTTTTTCACGGTTTTGTTTCCATGTTTTGGATTTATACTCATGATTTTACATTCTTTGCTTTTATAGAATTTTGTTCATGGTTTTAATTGTTCATTATTTTTATGTGAATCTTTCAATTTGTTTTTATGTAAATCGTTCGATTTAATATTTTTTATATTATATGTTCAAGATTTAATTATGAAGAATTGTTCATTTTTATAATTTTGATTTGGAATGTTCTTTGTATTGGAATGCTTGGTTTAATTCATTTGTCAAAATCGTTGTTTTTACAATTTTTGTTCATTGTTTCATTATATTGTTGTTTAATTAGTTTAGTATTTTTATTAATTATTGAGTTAATTGAGAATGTTTTTAAAGGTACAATTGATAAAATTATTTATTTTACACACGTGTAGGTCCATTATTCCAAACGACTGGATTTTGATAAATAGAGATACAGTGTTTAAATGTATTTTTCCATATTTGCAAAATTGCAATATTCACAAGATAAGAAATTAAAGATTTTATTTACAGATTTCATTTAGATTTGATTTTATTTACAGTAAGTTTAAAGTGTTTTATATTTTGGTACTTTTTCATTGCAAATGT
>VJMY01001225.1:0-16345 GCA_009869795.1 Neelides sp. FZ-2019 | reverse complement strand
GATCCAACAGTCTGGATAAAAATAAAAGATTGAACAATGAAGTGGCTGTGATGGATGCATTGAAATTTACAGAGAGAAATTTACAATTATTACAATTATATTTAATATCTTGAATATTTTTTTGGTCATCTTACAATCTTATTAGGTACTTAGATGTAAACATAAAAAACTTGTTTAACTATTGAATTAAAACCTTACATTTGTCAACATTTAAAAGCATGTGTAGCATATTAAGACATACCTGCCATCTATATGTACTCATAAACAGAATCCATGCAAGTTTGTACATATATATATATAATTATACATTCTAAATTATTTATCGTATGTAGTTAGCTATTTCATTCTAGTTGTTCAGCATAAAGTAGTTTCAATAGCTCAATGATTCAACTTTTATTTTTTTTGCAAGAGACGAGTTTACAAATAGATTTCTCAGAAATTATCTTACTTTAAGCCTAAATTAATGGGAATTTATTTAAATAAACTTGCATATTATACTAGATCAAGGTTATTACAAGTATTTACAATGAATAAATTGATAACACTTTAATTACGTTTTTTAATATTTGTACCATTAGAGGTATAACATGGTTTATCATTGCTTAAATTGATTCAAGTTTTAATTAATGCATTTCCTATTTTCGATCGATAAACTTTTGTAACTATATTCTAATTACACGATATTTAATTGCTGAAACTATAATTTACTACACTTCTCATTTAGATTTAATTGCAATTACTACTTTAAAATCAATGCAAATGTAACACGGAAACTTGCAATTCCTGTTCAATTACTCATTATAAAACTTTTGAGCCACAAGAACAAGAAGAGAATATTTGACAATAAATTGAAGGATTTCTTCTAATGTGTCGGAGTTTTTAAAAAATTCATCCTTTGAGGAATTTTTTCTAAATGAAATAGAAACATTTATTTAATACTTACAAAACCATAATTGATTCAACTCACGTACAAATTTTGCATTTTTAAAATTTATTATTGTATAAAAAGAACTTTAAAGAACACGATGACATCCTTGTGTCATCCTTCACGTTTCCTGATCATCTTTTAACTATATCAAATTTAATTTGATTAACATCTCACAATGAAAGTAAACAATGCACATATTGTATCTTCATTGTAAATTTAAATATTATTCTTTAAATAATTTGCTATATTGTTCAATTACAATACAAATTATTCTAATGAGTTTAATAATCATTTTTTAGCTTTATATCCTTTTGGTCTTGGCATTATCTTTTGCCAAAGGACAAGATGAGAATGTCGATTTGGACGCCGTTGTGGAATCAGCAGCCGACGAGCCAATTACAACTCAAGAAATCCCAACAATGGAAATTAAACAACCAACAACTACTGCACCTGAGACTTCACAGGAAATTAAACAACCAACAACTACTGCACCTGAGACTCCACAGGAAATAAAGCAATTAAAAGGACCTTTCCCCGTCGCCGTTCCAATTGAAATAAGTGGAATTCAACAGCAACTCAAAGCTTCAGGACGATTTTTTCCACCAAACGCAAACATTGTTTTTCGTTCGAATAACGAAGGGCTCCTGTGGGAGCCGCCAAGTGAAGCCCAAGGTTTCATCCCATCATTTCGGCCAAAAATCATTGCTCATTCAACTTTTAATCCTTCTCAAACTTCTTTTCCAATTCCAATTCCTAAATTCAATTCAATTTTCCCTTTAAGCCCCAAGCTTATTCCTACCATTCCTAATCGCCAACAAAATCAAATTTTAGGATATATTTATCAAGATCAGTTTAGGAATTCAGTAGTTCTTCCTTATCCTTACAATTTTAATTTACTTGCTAATTATTTAATTCCGTCCACCAGTTCTAGTTCTGTGAAGAATTTTCATAAAAAGTAAATTTATATTTTAATACTATTCATTACGTCATTAGCATTATTACTTATGTAATTTTTAAAATAAGGATTAGAACATCTATGACTGCTATGAGGTGTGAACAATTATGTTGTTTAAATTAAAACATATGTCAATCAGCCTTATAAATACTTTTGTTCGGCATGAAGATATTTGTGTACTATATTCTTTAAATTTTTAGCATTAAGAAAAATAATGAAATAAATTTAATTTCTTGAAATTTTATTAATTAAAAAGTTTAAATAAATTTGAGATCAAAAATAATGAAAATAGATTATTGAGTTTTAAAAATTGCATTAAAGCACTTTAGTCATATTGAACAGAATCTCACAATTTGATACTCACAAATTAAATTTAGTTTGGATTCTAGCAAAAATACAAAAAAATAAATTCTATCAGAACTCATGCTGTGACTGCGAATCAACTTAATATTAAACATATTCTGTATGATCTGATAGTGTAAAAATTTGCTAAGAAATTCCTGGGCAAATTCTCAGCAAGGAAAATAATCCTTGTTTAAAATCATCATTTAAGCACCAAAATAACAAGGGATTAATTGCCATCTGGGTGACGAGAACAATTTGAAAAATGCCATAAAGAGAATAATTATAATCACAGTAACATTTGCTAGTATTTTGATATTTCTTGAAGATCTCAATTGCATAAAATAAAGTGACCGGGAGCCAACAAATTACAAACACAACTTGGACAATTAAAATTAGAACAATTGCACGTTTCTTCTTTTGCTTCCTTTTGATGAAATCCTCATTGGTCATTTCTCCAATGATTTTCATTTTATTCAGATTTGCAATGGACTTTCCAGTAAAGATGAGGCCGATGGTAAAAGGAATCACAAATAATAAATGAATCTAAATGTAAGGTACCCGAAACCAGCGCTCTAAGCTTTCCGTATATTTACGGTCTCCTAGCAACTCGACATTGAACCCAAAGTATGAAAAAGAAAATAGTAAAAGATCAATTTATTACCAGCGACGATTCCTTACTTTGTATCCAAATTGAAAATCTTCACGAGCTCCGTTAATTAGAGTTCGAGCTGATACAATGACAAAAATTGAAAATTATGATAAAGCTCTATTAGTTGACTTTTCAAATAAATTTCCAGGCAAAATATTAAGAAATATGAACAAGTTTTTAAATTTGTTTTGTGCAATATAGTTTAAATTCTTAAATGAATCATTTTAAATATTCCTCACAGGCCGAGAAGTAATGGGCAACAGAGCAACACAAGAAGAAGTTATGTTTGTCATTCATCCAGAGCTGGTCGTTTCAAGACTTTTTTCTCAGTCCCTCGATGACAACGAAGTTTTAATTATCAAAGGAGCCAAAAAATTTAATCTTTACTCGGGCTATTCCTCCATGTTCAAATACGAAGGTCCCTTCACAGGAGTGATCCAACAGTCTGGATAAAAATAAAAGATTGAACAATGAAGTGGCTGTGATGGATGCATTGAAATTTACAGAGAGAAATTTACAATTATTACAATTATATTTAATATCTTGAATATTTTATTGGTCATCTTACAATCTTATTAGATCCGGTCAACGTTCCTTTTTTCATAATGTTTGTCCTTTGTTTCTCTATGAAAAGCATAAAAACATAATTCAAAAAATGATGATCTCTATTTAATAATTTAAAGTTTTTCCTTTAATTAAATAGTTATTTTTAATAAATCTCAATTTGTAAATTTCACTCTGCAAATTTCAATGCAATGTAAATTTTAATGTTGATTTAAATTTTTAAATAGTGAGTATTATGATAAAATACTTTTTAAATTATAATCTATACCTCTAACAATAAAAATGGCATGCATGGGTGGGGTTGTACTGTGATTTTATATTTTCATCTTTTGTTAATTTAATTTGAATTGAATATATTAAAAATTGAATTCAAGTGTTAAATTAAAATTAAAATCTTATTTTATATAAAAATGATTTATCTATTTAATTCTGACCATATAAGGAAAAACGGAAAAATTAAGTATCTGGTATGATTATATTCACCTGAATATTATTATTATCATATTTATAAGACAATTAGTTTTGTAACGAAATAGATATTTATTCTGTAATTAATTCAAAAATGATAACGGTATAAATTGCAAACCAAAAACATACTCATACCCTATATGTGTTCAGTTAAGATATTATAAATTATAATCTATATACCTATATAGTTCTATATAGGTATAATCTCTATTAATCTCATTAACAAAGTATTAATAATTAACTATTCATACAAATTAAGCATATACCTAATATAGAAAGAAACAATAGGAAGATCTACAAACTTCATTCTTTATTAGGTATACGAATTTTCATATAATTTCAATAATAATTGCCTGCGTGAAGTTCAATTCATTTTGGTAGTTGATTCACTCAACTTTCTTCATAATGTTTAATCCTTTTCCTCAAAATTTTTAATTTTTCCTAAGAATATTTGTCTTAAAAATATACTTCACGAAAATAAGATTTCATAACGCTCAAATATCAATTTAAACTATAATTATTCAACTTCATTTCAAATTGTCATATCACCAAACAAATTAATAAGACATTGCATGTTTCACTTTCAAATCTTCTCGTTGATTTCGCACAAACCACTTCTTGACCTCTTCTCAGAGATTACAATCAATTTGAGCTCTTTGCTAATTGCGATTACGAAAGGCTTCTCGATCGTCAATTAAGGTAAGCATCAAAGTCTTTTAAAAGCTCATTCCTAATTAACTACAACTTCAAGTAAAATGTAAATTCAAAATTCTACCATTGACCATTTCTAATTATTTCATTGATCTTGTTTCTCCTAATTTTCCTCCTATTTGCCTTTGTCGCAGATGAATGAGAAAGAAGAAACTCGTGGAGAAGGAGAAGACCCAAGACGTCTGCTACGAAGGAAAGGACGGCGAGGAGATTCGTCTCGAGACGGCGCCTTTTGACCAGCGGTTCATGAACGCGAATCAAACAATGCACTGCTACAGCTCCTTCCTCGACTATCATCGATGCATCAAGTTGCGCGGGGAGGAGTACGAGCCGTGCCAATACTTCAAGAAGGTCTACACGGTTATGTGTCCAAACATGTGGATTGAGAAGTGGGAAGAACAGATGGAGAAAGGCACTTTCCCTTCTAAGATTTAAATTACCTTTTCTGTCACACTATTACTATTGTCACTATTTATTTTCTAATAATTCATTCGGCCTAATATTGCCCTCTTGTACGTCTCTACTTAATCCCTTAGCTATTTAGCTTTGTCCAAATTAATCTTATTATTATGTCTTTACTTTGAACAAAGTAAAAACAAAACTAGTTGGTGTAGCAAAATTGAAGGATATTTACTAATTGAAACATTTGAAATTGTATTGGAAGTGAATTGATAAAAGAAAATAATAAAGGGAAAACATTGAAATTATTATTGATTGTTATTCCTTTTAATAATACATTATACCTATTTAAAAGTTAACTTGTTTGTGTCTAGAATTCTCAAATAGGGTGATTTATGCTAATGAGTAGATTAATTGCATCTAAAATAACCATAGGTAATAACTAAAGTTTCAATTATTATAACCATTGATTTAAAAATTGAAGAAAAGATTATGAATTTATTAAATAGTTTAATGTCCAATTAGTGGTAAATTAACAAGTGTATAAGCAATATTATTTTTATTTATTCGATTATTAAAATTATTCAATTCAATTTCAGAACAAGAATCCGAGTCTTGCGTCATCAATCAATTAACGCCAATCAGGTGTGAGTTTACCAAAGGAGCTTTCTGCCTTGAAACTTTCCCGAGTTAACCTAAAGGCCGCTCCGAAATCTCAAATCAAAGCTCAAAAGGTCAAATTGCGAGAAAATCAATTAATCACGGAATTGCTCGAAGAGGAAATCAGCAAGCTGAAGTTAGACACAAACAACAACATCATCTTGAAGGAGAAGAAAAGCAATGTGCTTTCAATTGGCCAAATCTCAGGTGCATTGAGTATTCACAAGAACGACGTTGTCCAATCCAAGGAATTCATTGTCATGAACACATTCGAAAAGGAACGCAAGGCCTCGCAAGAAAGCGGCGAAAGGAGAAACAGGAAGAAGAACAAAGAGGAGAAGCAAGACGAGCAACCCATGAAAGAACAATCATGTAAATGCCATGTAATTATTATTAATTATTATTAATCATTTTAGGATATTTTGTCGCTATTTGCTAATTTGTAGTTATTATTTATGGGCGTCAATTCCCAATTCCAAACTAAGTACACTTACTCGTGTAAATGTAGCTACTTGTATTGTCCAAAGCATGATAATAATGATTAATAGTTATATTATATGATTTCTGGATTTATTTTAGCCAAGCCAAAGCCGCCGAGTTGGGAGAAAAAATATCCACACGGTAAACTAAAATAAGTTTGTTTAAAAGATTTTTATATAATAAAACAATATAGAATATTGAAGAAGAATAAGAAATAATATCGGTACCTAATTACTACTTACTTATATGAAATCTCGATAATTGCTAAATGATATTTGTTTTATGAATTTTGAATATAGAGGAAAAGTATCGGAAGTTATCGAACAATTTCATCACTGGGAAAAACATTGTAAAGAATTACATCAGGTTCAAAAAACATTTGGTTCATGGACCTTTTCGATGGACTTATTGGACTGACGTTGATAGAACTTGTCCAAGAGGAACGCCGTCTTGTTGATGCTAATTAATATGCTAACTTACTAATAAATATAATGATCATGTATATTAAGACAACTTTCTATATAAATGTTATTAAATTAATAATATGTATGAATTAGAAAAGTAATAACACTATTCTCATAATTCAGATAAAAGAGTATAAAGTCTTTGAATTTGAAAATGTATTGCAAAATAAATCTCAGCAAATCACAACTACGATTTATTAATTTAACATTTGCTATTTTATTATTTTGAATAAAATAAACACCAAAGACACTTATATTCGTATTACCTACATTTTTTCAATGCTCAATAAATTGTACGATTAACTTAAAGGAAAGCAGCATAGTAAAGATTATTTGTAGTATGCATTTGCATGAATTAAATCGTGATACCAAAAACAACTAGGTTGTTGTTACTATTTGGGCTACTGTTGAAGTTAATGCTGATATACCTAAGCCTAAGTTTATAAAACAGAAAAGAAGTGAGAAGTTCCCAATTATCAACATGGTTGCAATATGTTAATTATCATTCCTTTCTCTAGAGATTCCTTCAATAATCATGAAATTGAGCGGAATCTTGGCTGACGGATTCAAAATTGGGGTTTGGAGAGAACGGTGGAGATTAAGGAGGAAACGCTTGAATGAATCCCTTGAATCCCTCGCAGCTAAAAATATATTTAGAAAGGCCCAGGGTGAGGAAATGATCTTGTGAAGATTGAAGAGAAATTTCCAAAAAATATTTCTCTTGTCGCCACTCTGAGCCTGAGCCTCTTCCAGCATCCAACTCTTTTCTCTTCTGAATCCAAGGAAAGACTAACCGGAGAGCCAAGATGGTAAGAGCATTCGCCAATTCAATTTATTTTTTGCTTTTTGAGAGATTTGTTCAAACAATCACTTTGGAATTTTCAGGATGAGTTGGACAAGGAGCAAATTGCGAGTGAGTGAATCTTCCTTGTTCAAATGGTTCAAACAGGCAATTAGGTCTTGAGACATGTGGAACACATTAGGGTTCAAATTACGCATGGAATATTTATGATTCAAAATGGCAAAGAGCCAAAGTTCAAAATCTCCGAGTTTGTTCAAACATCATTTGTTCAATTAATGAATGATGTGGAGATGTGTAAAGTTAATTCTTCAATTTTAAACTTTTAAGACTTTTTTCTTTGCTGTGTTTTTCTACATCACTTTTTCATGTTAAATTTTGAATTCCATTTAAATGATAAAGATTTCGTAAATAGTGAATATTAAGCAAATTGGATATTTATCATATAAAATGCACTATAGATTAATGGGAGAATACAAAATGTATTTAATATTTATGAGTGGTTGTGATGTAAAGTTTTGCAGAAGGCGTTTGACAGCTTTTCCCAGGGAAAGGGTTACATCACGCCCGAGACCGTTGGAACGATTTTGGGAATTATGGGTCAACCTTTCAATGCCCAAACGCTTAATGAGATGATTGCTGAAGTTGACGAGGATGGTCAGAAAAATCTGGATGTTCAGTCAAATGAATCCTAGTATATTAAAACATAAATAAATGTCTCATTTTGTTCATTTTCCAGGTTCGGGTCAGATTGAGTTCGAGGAGTTCGTCATCTTGGCTGCTAAATTCATTGTTGAGGAAGATGCTGAAGGTCTGGCCAAGGAATTGAAAGACGCTTTCAGACTCTATGACAAAGAGGGTGAGAATTTCAATAATTATAGTTCTTGATAATTGAGATGATGACTATACATTGGAATACTTACGATTATGCATATTCTTTTTTGCAATGAAGAATATATCCGAATAGATTCTAAACTGCATTATTATTATAATGAGAATGCCTTTAAGGTTGAATATGGTGATATTAAATTGCTAAAATCGTATTAGGTAATGGATTTATTACGACCATCGTCTTGAAAGATATCATGGCTGAATTGGACCCGCAGCTGAGCAGTGATGATCTTGATGGAATGATTAATGAAATTGATGAGGACGGATCAGGAACAGTCGATTTTGATGGTAATATGAATTATTTAAAATTATGTCTTAAGTACAATCAATGTCACATAGTCATGTAGCCATAATATTCTTTGATATTAAATATATTTTTATCGTTTTTATAGAGTTTATGGAGATGATGACTGGTTAACTTGTTACATTTGTCTTTTAAGTGTAAATAGTTGATTCAAACTGATTGAAACGTTATTTGATGTTTATTCACTTCAATATACAACAATAAATCAAAATTTCAAATATATTATTTATATATCTTTTCAATATTTAAATGCATTTTCATTCAGCAATATAATATTATTTGTATTCACAAGATTAATTTAAATTAAATGCTTTTCATTCCTTTTTTAAATATATAGGCAAATCTTTAATTATCCAACTTTAACTATTATTATCGCTCATCCTATAAAACATTCCAATTTATAAAAATATAATGTGATTTATAATGATTATATAATATGAAAGTAAAAGCAATTAAGAATTCAGCAAAGTTGTTCTTGTCCCGTCACATTTTTATATTTGTGAAGAGAAGACGAGTTTGTGGATTCCAAAGAATTCCGCTTAATCTAGAACACATGTTGGATAATTTGGATATATGAGATTAGTAGAGCAAAAGTTGTCTCATATGAAACTCCTCATATAAGGGCAACTCCTCTTCGTCCTTCTCTTCCTCATTCTCGTTTAATTTGAATATTGTGCATAATTGATCAAAGAGGCTTCCAAGGTTTCATGTTTCAGGCAGTTTTGTAAATAATTTATCTCTATTATTCTTTTTCTTTTATAATAGCAAGTTCTGAAGAATTTCGAGCAATTAAATAAAATCGAGATTACCCGCCCAGCCCATTTATGCTCGTATAATTTACTACCTAAATTATATAATGGAACTAAAAGTACTACATAAAAGTACTATGCATATAAGAAGTAAAAGTATAGCATATATATTATATATATAAGTACTATATAAATTAGAAGTAAAAGTATAACATATATTATATATATATAAGTAATATAAGTAGTAAAAGTATTTTAATATATTCTTAATTAACATAAATACATTAGATTTATAAAAATAGTCCAGATTCTTGTCTGGCTACTAAAATTGACAAGAAGAAGATCTCAAAAAAAAATTGAAGGACTTTAATCAATCTCGGCATCTCAGACGGTCAATTTCCCTATTTAAATAACTATAATTTCGCTGTCACACCTTAATTTTTTATCAAAACGCCTGAATTCCGTATAAAAGGAAATAAACGAGACATGGCTTGTCACTCTTAAGCTCCTCTTCGACTTCCAACTTCATCACTTCTCTTCCTCTTCAATCTTTCATCATGAAGGTACATTTAATTCTAAAATGAAAGATTTTCTAAAATTTCCCCCACTTATTGAATATCATCAATGAAAAAAAACTTTAAATCTCTGCAAAAGTCACTCTTAACCGAAATAAGTAATTTAAAGTATTTAAGTAATTTAGAATATTTAAGTAATCTAAAGTAAGTAATTAAGATTATTTAAGTAATTTAATCCTCTTTAGTCAAAATATCAAGTATAAGTTTCTATATTTTTTAATTATTATAATTTCTATAATTTTCCATTTTTCTTATGAAGGTTCTCATCGTCTTGGCTTTGGCCTCCTCCGCCTTCGGCGTGATCCTCCCAGTCCCAGCCGTTCCAGCTGTCCCAGCCGTGACCGGCGCCGCCACGACGCTTGGCCTCGGAGCCCCAATTGCTTCCCCCTACTGGGGTGGCTACCAAGAGAGCGTCTTCATCCCCAACTACCACGGCGCAGTCTGGCAGCCAACGCAAGAGGCCGAGGGAGTCTTCCCCGCCTTCCAACCCAAGTACGTCCCAAAGAGTTCCACTATCTGGGGAGGAAACCAAGGCTGGAACGGAGCTTACCCGTACAACCCATACGGAAAACAATTCCCGTACGGAAGCCAATACCCATACGGATACCCATATTATGGAAATGGACTCATTAATGGACAATTTGGAAACGGTGTTGTTCGTGCCATCGCTGCCTAAATCAATTTGAACTAAAAACCCCAAACATTCGTCAAAAATATTTTCTTTCTAAAAATGTCTTACCCTTTTCTTTGTGTTCTGTATGTAAAATTCAATTTCTTTAACTCTTCATATAAGATAATTTGAGCTTTCTTTTAATAAACATAAATAAGCATAGTAAATCATGATTTTGCATTTTTACATAAACAATGATTTTATCTTTGCGATTAAATGTAAATGACTTTAAGAGATAATTCAAAAAATGCATACAAAATATTATTTAAGTTTTTAATGAATTTATAAGATGATATTTACATATCGCGTATTTTAACCATTGCATTAAATGATTGTGGTGATAAAGTTATTCCGAGAATTGGCTCTATCGTTGGTTCGGGTTCTCCGGGAATTGGTGAAATTGTAAATGTTTGGAAAAAACTTGCCAGGAAAACAAACATGGAAGCATTAGCTAGATTTTCACCGGGACAAAAACGTTTGCCTTTTAAGGAAAAATATAAATATTAGAAATTCAAATCAGTCCATTAATGATCAATCATCCAAATTAAACAGCTCAAATAAATTACCAAAGTAGGTACTTTAAAAAAATTATTTATCCCATTTATGCTTTACCAAATCCAAAAGTCGTCACGTGATCTTCGTGGGTTTTGATAACAATTCCATTGGAATTTAAAAATCTCTCAGGACGAAATTGCTTTGGATCACCCCAATATTTCTCATCGTTATTCACTGTGAACTGTGATGCCATTACAGGAGTTCCCTATTTCAGCGTTTTGAAAACATTGAATTCATCACATATTTTACATTGTTAATTTAATTGAACAGTTGCTAACCTTTTTAATGAAATAGCCTTTGATATAAGTGTTTTTAAGTGCTTGTCTGGCAATTGGTATTGGAACAATCGTGCTGCACCTGAAAGTCTCTAAAATTGTCGCCCAAGTGTATTGAAGTCTGAAATATTAAAATACATTAAAACAATTATTTAGGAATTGTGACAGTAATAATTTGTTTGTTAGTAAAGTAAACTTTAAAAAGTTGTTTAATAATATTATATAACATTATATAACATCGCTAGCATTCAAATAAATGTAAATTATTTAAAATAATAATCTACTTTTGCTTGTCAGCTATTGTAATTTGAGAACCAGGCGGAATATTTGCATCAATTTCATTTTGAACTTTCTTTTGAACGTGTGGATTTAAAAGTAAATAAAGAACGCCCCAGGCGATTGAATTACTCGATGTCTCAGCTCCCCCCAATATCAAGTCAAATATAATTGTTTTCATACTATCTCCTATTTTAATAAATCATAATTAGAATAATTATACAAATTATTATTAAATATGATATTAATTCTTTGTGTTTGTACCAATCCTATAAAATTTAGTTATTATTCCTTACTGTCAAAAAGTTGATTTCCCTTTCCTTCATTTTTATCCATTTCTCTTAGGATTATGTCTAAAAAGCATTGAGGATTGTTTGAATAATCTGGATTTTTCTTTGCAGCATTAACCAACTCATCCTGTGTTTACAAATTAAAAATGAATTTTAATTATTAAAAATGAAATTTAGTAAATTGTACATTACAAAAATCTTATAATACAGAGAGTGGGTAGTAGGTATATTAATAATTTATTTTATTTATGAATATGACGGGAATGAATTGCAGCAATGTTCTCAACAAGTTTGTCGTCTTTACAACCATTCAGCATCTTCTTTTCCATCCATCATAAACTTTTCGGGTCAATTTGGTGTCAACTTTGGCCCATTCGTGTTTCAAACATTTCCAGAATCTTGGCCTTTATTTCCCAGAGGCATTGCTTGAGGAATCCAAACCCAAAGAAGTCCATTGGAGACATATCGGGTGACTTGACAGGGATGTTCTTTTTAGGAATGATGGTAATTCCCATTCTCGTCTTTAAATCTTCAGCGTAAGCGGTCGTTTATGCTTCTGTATGGGATGTTGCAGCATCATGATGGACAAAAACATTTCGCAGCTCCCTTTGATTATAAATTTTAGGAAGCTCTTTTTCCAATAAAAGCTTCAACACATTTTCAATGCAAAACTTCTGGTTCACTTTTGTCTTTAAAGGAACTTTGACCTAAAGCAGCTCTATTCTCCCTTAAGCGTTTTTCATAAAGAATTCGAGCTGTACGCTTTCGTATTGGTAAGTGACGTGGGAGAAGACGATGAGCCTTTGGTTTCAACTTAAACTTGAAATTCAATCTTTTAATTTCTGTCCTCATTGTTGATGGAGAAATTTGAAGAGATTTTGCAAATTGCCTTTGCGATGGTGAATTCTTCTCTTTACAAAACAATTGAATTTTCTTCATTTTTCCTCGTGAGGCTCTTCTTCTTATATGAGTTTGTGAAGGTGTCGGCAAACCATTGTTCTTGGCTTCTCGTCTTTTGCCTTTACATATTTATTATATTACATAACGATATAACTTATATAAGAACATTAGAAACTTTAATTTTTTAATCTTACGTTGATTATTAATGATACGGTGAACTGTACTTTTGGAAACGATAACGTAATCATCTCTTAAAAGTTTCACTATATCTCGTTGGCTATAAGCTACTTTGGAAAAAGCTAATACCATCCCTTCAATTTTGAAATTTAATTTACGAGGCATTTTGATAATTAAACAAAGAATAACAAGAATATCATGTATGAAATCTCTCCCGCCTTATTTCTACCACGATAAGTCAGCTAATATACATATTAGAAAGAAAAACTTGGGTGATTCGCAACCTACTACACACTCTCTGTAAATAGAAATTATTTTCGGATATTTTTTTACGTCAATAAAATCATGAGCAGATTTATGAGCTTTGTTAAGTCTCTCATTAGGGAAAAAAGGTCTGAGGATTGGAAAATTCATAATGACGCTGTAAACCGTAGATGTAGATTTGAAAAAATCGTTAATGGCTGTAACTAATGATTTCATTCTTGGATCATTTTGTTCGAATCTATATCCTGCCATGTAACTCCAAAGGAGGTTCAACACACTCGAATTGAAATATCCATCTCCAAAACAAACTTTCCCATTGTTCTTGGCCATAACTTCTTTAATGTGATCAAATCTCTCTTTGATTTCATCTTCTATGATGCTGTCCATTGAGGATTTTTTGCCAAACCCGTAGTCTCTTAAAAATCGAACAGCAAACCGACGACTTTCTTGCCAAATTTCCCCGCTTGAAAATACAAATCCTACGAAATACGAACATCAGTAAAATTATCATTCAATTAATAACTGATGGATCAATTATTTGCTCTACAAAATTTTTTATTAAAAAATATTTTTTAAATCATTTACCATAAATTTTATTCTTTGTTGGTTCGCGGAGGAACTCTGGGAATTCTTTTGGAGTAAATTCATCTTTCGTGAAATATTCTTTCAAAACATCATATGAGGATAAAAGCACTATTAAAAAACATTGAAACAAATTATTTATTTATGAAATAATTCTGTAATTTTAAAATACCTTACAATAAAAATTGACAATATTTAACAACTTGTATTTAGTGAGTAAACTTAAAAGAATATTGCTTAATGTTAATATTATATTGCTTAATCTTAATTTTAAATTAAAAACATACCGGTTTCAACCATTCCTTTTTTAATTGTCATAACCTCTCCATATTTAAGAGCAAGTTTATGAAATGCCAAATGTGGTATTGGGTCAGATTTTTCAATGTCAAATAAATTTCCCACTATTGGCAATGGAAATGGTCCTTTTGATGAATAAAAAATTACTTTTAATTAGTTAATAGTAT
This sequence comes from Neelides sp. FZ-2019, assembly GCA_009869795.1. Lineage (NCBI taxonomy): Eukaryota > Metazoa > Arthropoda > Collembola > Neelipleona > Neelidae > Neelides > Neelides sp. FZ-2019. The sequence goes on along the minus strand of VJMY01001225.1, from coordinate 1,951 downwards.
TAAATAAATTAAATTATATTTTGGGTACGGTTCATTTGTTACTGTTTTTATTATTAAAACTAAAATACATTATTTTCTAAATACCTGGAGGTCTGAATTTACGCCTCCCGAGTTGAATGGCTAACCATCCAAAACAAGAAGTGAAAAACAAAACAACAAATTCCAAAATCATTTTTGGTTTGAAATATATTTTTTGTTTAAATGTTAAATTTAGTAGATATTTATATTATTTAGAACTTATTCGTGTTAATTAAAAATGTATTCGCATATATAAATAATAAAAGTATAAAACTTTTAAAAATATTTTTGTATAAAGCTTAAAATTTGAGTAATATCTTTTTGAATTTTCAAATTCAGTGAAGCAAAAACTAACTTAGTTTGTAAACACAGATGTGAAAAAAAGATATCCTCGCCTGTTTTGCAATAAATATATAATCACTGACTTGAGACAACGATGATAACGATAATTTTTATCGAAAAAGCCCATGCTATCGTGCGTTCAAGCAAAAAAAAACTCGTTTAATAGGCACTCATAAGTAAATGCGTACAAGAGAATACTTTTAACCTTGATGTCACTCATTTTAGATTATTATAATTTTGTTAATTCGAAAGTGAAATCAAATATAAAAATGGATGCAAGTAAACTTTTATGGAAGTGGAACTTTTAATTAATTTCATAAAAAAGTCTACATCTTCATGATATTTTTTATAAAAAATGAATAAATTAAATGGTTGAAGATATTATTGTAATTGATATTATGATAAGTACTATGATAGATATGGTAAATATTTATCATATATTAGACAAATACTTGAATCAGTGAGCAGGATATAACGTTCTAATTTACGTATGGTTTGTTTGTTTGGTGTATTAATTGATAAAAGTAAGAAAATAAATGTCTAAATATACATTTATTCACTATAAAACAATATTTAATATTGTTTAGACATTTTAAAGTAATGGAATGAATAATTAATCCAGCAAAATGAAAGCCTCCTCAGTTTCCATTTTAACCTCAACTTTTGCATCAATTTGAGTTATTTCATTATTTTCTCCTTGATCTGTCACGATCTTAGAGGTGGTGTCAAAGTTCACATCATTGAGAATTGAGTTTGATGATGATTGTCAACGAAGATAATGAATAAATGTTAATTTGTTATTTTACTGCTTAAATCTTATAACTTTTTTATTTTTCGAGTACGGTAAAAACTTACTTTAGATTCTTAATCAGCTTCCTCGAATTGACAAAAAAAACACTTAACTAGGAATGTGTAATAATGAATTATGGTGAAATTTCAGTTATTTGATCCGTCTTGCTTTTAATTATTCTGGATGCACTTGATTGAGATACTCCTGAGAGGCTTCCCATGTTCCATTGAAAGTTTCCACTTCTCAAATATCCTAATGTGATCAAGACTTCAACCTCAAATTGAATTGCTACTCATCTTAAAGTGGTCTTTGTATAAGGAATTGTTTCTTCAAATCAAGTAAAAATGTCCCTAACATTGTCGAAAGTAAACCCGGTATGCGTTTTTATTTCTGAATTTGTAAGATTTTCTAAATAGTTTCTTCTTTTAAAAGTCCTAAAGCGATTATCGTTTAAAATAAATAATGGTATGGCCATTTTAGAGTTACGCAAAAATCTAAGCAGTTACAAAGAAGAATTTAGAAAGCTTAATTTAAGCAAGCGTATGTTAAGAGTCTTTGTTTTGTGAATTCCATTTATAAATTTTCGCATACGCGGAAATTCAGAGCAAATTCTAAGCAAATCTTAAAATTTTAGCTTCGTGAATTACTTTAGGCAAATTCGCCATTTTTCTTTTGCTGAGCTTTTGCCAAACTTGTTAGTGAATAAGGCCGAATATTCATTTTCGCCAAGGATCTTAGCTTTTTCCATAGATTGCATATTAGTACCGATATATAGTTAGCATTTATAATAATAATAATGTA
>VJMY01001224.1:0-16422 GCA_009869795.1 Neelides sp. FZ-2019 | reverse complement strand
ATTCACTTACCATCATAATTTCTGTTAAGACAATTAAGTTGTAATTTATAGGCTTTCAAATAAAGATCTAATTGTTCTTCTCTTTCAAATATTTGCCCGCTAAAATACCCGTTTGCTTCTAATTGAAAAGACTGCGTCGATTCATTTTTCTCATTAATTTCTATATCTTTTGAAGCGTTATTATAAATTGAGGCATTATCAACCCATCGAGGTTTATTTGGTTTTAAATTATTTTTTAATGCCAATTCAATGTATAGAAAATTTAGACGAAATGAAAGATCAGCAATCAATTCATGGTCTTCAGGAACAAATTGTTTCAATATTTCCAAACCGTTTTTTAAATGTGATTCTTTTTTGAATAAATCTTTTTCATTAATAAAATTCTCTAGATTTTCAATGACGTCATAAAAATCATATTCGTTTTTATGTGAATTCTTGTTTAACAATTTTGCTTTGCGTTTTTTAATAATTCCAACATTATGTTTTAACTGCTTAACATTGTTTTCAATACTTTCAGTTAAATTTATCAAATCTTGATTTTGTTTAAAACGTTGTTCCTCTGGCTCAGTATCTTCTTCAGATACATTATCCTCTTTAATCAATTCTTTATATTTTAATAAAGATTCAAATTGTGGAAGTAAAATACTTTTTAAATATATATCCTCATTTGATATTTTTCCCAGTGGATAAAATGATTCAATTAGATGGTAGGTATCTTGTAGTTCAGTTGATAACGTAAATTTATAATATCTAATAATCGAAATAAATAATTATTTACTATTATAATAATTATAACATACTCATGCATTGATTTTTTGATTTATTTTTTTATTAATTGAATTACTCACATATCCATGTCTTTATTTTTTGAAGAGAGTTTGAATCGTATAGTTTCTTGAATTAATCGATGAATAGAAATTAAATCATCATTTAATTTTGAAATTAACGAATATTGCATTAAAGTTGAAATTACGTCGTCAGGATATTCATTAAATAATAATAAAGGAATTTTATCAGGGTAGAGAAAGGCCAATTTGTTGAGTATTTGAATTGAATTTGGTTCCATTTCATTTACTTTTGTAATTGAAATCATTATAGAAGAGCAAACTTGTGTGTAAGATTGCATAAAAGTTTTATTTACACCTTCACAATTTGACGTATAAATTATTTTATTTTGTTTTTCTTTAATTTCTAAATATTTTTCAATGCTATGATTTCCTTGTTCAATAAAATTAGCTGCAAGTTCAATAGCAAGAGGATGGAATCCAAGTTCGTTGGCAAATTTCTCCACCCAAAAATCGTCGATTTTATGAGTATATAGCTCAGTGTCAAGAACTTTATCTAAATAAATTTTCACTTCTTTCATTGTATAAATGGTGAGGTCAATTGTTGGAATTTTATATAAATATTTATTATTTCGTGTTGTGATAATAATTTTTCCATTTTGTTTTGGTGAATAATCCTCAATAAAATCATTTTTTACAACATTGTCAAATACAAAGAGCCAAGTTGGATTTTCATCGCACCATTCTATTATGGATTTAATATCTTCGTTCCCTTCTTTTACAATTCCTCTCTTAATTCCAAAATCCAAGAATTGAGCATTTAACTCATCTTTCTCTTCAGCATTGAACCAGGCAATTGTGTTATATTTTTCTTTGTTTTTCCAAATGTATTCATTTGTTAGAGAAGTTTTCCCAATTCCTCCAAGACCTCTGAATGCTGTAATAACTGCTGATTGGCTTTCGCTCGCTAAAATTTTTTCGATTTCTTTTAATTTCTCTTCTCGTCCAATAAAATATGGAATTTTTCTTGGAAGGTTATACTTTAATTGTTTTAATTTTGAAGACTCAGGAGTTTGATTTGATTCGAGATTTTCTATTTCTTCTGCAGCTTTGTTCCATTTATGTTCCTTTAGGATTTTTATTAAATTTAAAAGTGGGTTTTTCGTTGGGTATTCATTGAAATATTTACATAGTACTTCATAATATGCAACAAGTGGTTTCTTATTTTTAATTTCCTCAAAATATTCTTTTTTTCCAATTATTAAAGAGAAATATTCCATATCATTCTTTTCATAGTGTATAGCGTTTAAAATTTCTGCAATTTTATATTCTATAAACAAAATATATTATATTTTCTGTAAATATTTTTGTAAATTTAAATTTTACCTTTTATCATTAACATTTATCTTAACTCATTCTATTTTTTTAATATTTTGGTAAGAAGGTAAATTATACTAAAATATTTTTAAACTTACCTATTTTACAAATACCTAATTTTTCATTTTCCATGTTAAACTTTGAAGATTTTATTGTTGTTTTTGATTTTAAATAACTTTTATAATTCCTTTTGTATTATTTGCTTTTATAAATTCAAGTAAAGAAACGAAAGAAAGATTTCAAAGAATGTGTATAAAAAAGGATTTCAAACATATCATGCGAATTCACATTTGACTTCGCCACCTCTTTACTCATGAGAGACATGTGAAAAGCTATGTGAGATGGGCTGAAAAATGGGAATCTCTTGTTGTTAAGCCAGAGAGGAGCCAAGTGGGAGATGAAGAGTTGAAAAACGTGTAAGTGGGCAATGTAACCGGTTTAGGCGCAAACGTGAGAATCGATATAACGTGTTATTAGACGTTTTCAAATAGGAATAATACATTCTGCTATATTTGTTAGTTTAGATTTAGCACAATACCCCATTCCTATGACAGCAATATAAATTATCACACGTTTTGCCGTATTCCCACGTTTGCTCCTACACCGGGGTAGAGTAAGAGAGTTATCTATCTCTATAACAAACCTTAAGACGTACTCACGTGAAGCTGTTCATTGTTTCTAAGTATTAAATGGAGCAATAAATAAATGAGATCATGAGATTGATCCTGAACAAATACTGACTACTGTTAATTTGTTGTGACCTGGGAGGAACTAAGTATCTTCTTTCGAAGAGCAATCACACTCTTGCATTGAACCACAACACAAAGCTCATACATGATTAAAGAATCATTGGGGGCTCAGCCACTTGTCAAAACTTTTAAAATTAAAAATTTTAAGAAGTAACTAGTCCATCAATCTATAGGTCTAACTTTTGTCTAATCTTACGAATTGTTTAAAATTTATTATTTATTTAACAAGTTGCTTATGTAATAAAATAAAATAATCCAATTTAATAAACAAAACAGCTTTAGTTTTCTAACAGACCTACTATTTCCACAAGGTTTGGGAATTTAAATATGAATACGGCAATTTAAAAATGAATTCTTTTATTTTAATCCCTAAGGCGAAGGTTCGGAGGAGAAAGACGTTAGCTTACTCCTATTCCTCTTCCGTTTTACACTTACAGAAGTACAATCTTGATCCAAAATCCTTATTCTTTGGCGGTCAAAATATTCTCAAACTCCCCGATCGGTCCTCAGCTTGGGCAGCGTCTTGGTTTCTGATTCTTTTGCTTTACATACAGTCCGCGTCAATAACTTATTATATTTAATAAAAAAATATTTTTAATTTCGTCAATTTTGAAAATATTTTAGATATATTATAATGTAACATGTTCCATGACCAAGAAAAATGTAAAATAATTTATTTGCAATTAATTGGTCAATTTGCGTATATTTGACTGTCGGCTTTTAGGAAAATTATATTTTATTATGTCAGTAAAAGCATTTTCAATAGAAAGATAGTTAAGAGTCTTTAAATCTGACATTTTGCTTTTTTTATTCAATTTTAAATAAACCGGATAATTTAAGCGGGATGATTAAGCCCAATATATATGAATAATCGTTAACATATTCATAAATACTTATAGTATTATTCTCTATATTCCTAATAATTTTCATTATTTAGAATTCAAGAAGGAAATGTAATACAATATCTTTGTCAGGGTGGGAATGTTGGGGCAAAAAACGGTATATATACCCAAAAAAGGGTATATATAAATGAATAATACTCCTCTCCAGTACCTTCACTATTACTTAAATGTTGAGAGGATACCTCTCCAAATGAGTATTTCTCATAATCATATTTTGTAATTATGAAAAATTATTTTTACATTGTTTAACTATCCCATGCCATGGATTTTAAATTTTTAATGTAAATTTGGATTTTTTTAGGATTTTCTCTCAAAATTATGGTTGTTGACTGTCACATAACCCTTCTTTACCTCTTAGCTCGTGGTTCACAAATCAGCATTTCTTCTAACTCACAATGGAAAGAACAAAATTGATAAGTCGAGATGATCCAATTTTAATAAGCGTTCTTTGGATAAATTGTTATTGATGAAAAGGCTTTATGGCCAATTGAAGATGTCAATGATTATGAATGAGTCCACTTTTAACACAAAATATTCTTGTCTGTCCAATAATTAATCCTTTATTAAATATTTAATTAGAAGATTCAATAAATTAAAGAAAATACAACTCAAGTACTCTTTTCACCAGGCCTAATCGTTACACTCTTTATAAAAAAATGCTTCCTTTCCTTCCTCCAACGACTGGCCACGATTCTTTCCAAAAACTCTTGCTTTCTTTCCTAAAACTCCTCCTATTTTTCTTTTATTGGACAACTCAGGAAGTTGACATGCAAGAGTTACACACTCCTTGCATATACATATTTAATTTTTATACCAATTATTGTAAAAAAAACATTAATCTGTAAATTAATAAACATAAATCCTCAATTCCTATCCTAGAAAGAAAACTCCATGAAACGTTACTCCATGGAGCCTCCATGTAAAATCGCTCGCACCGAACACCATAGTTAAAAAATATTTGAATTAACGACTTTACCTTTTTAACCAAACCTAACCTAATATTAATAAGCTACTTTAATCATGTTAGGTTAGGTTAGGATAAGGTATTGAAATCATCGTATATATTTAATTAAAATTTTTGATAACGGAGCAGCATGGAGCCTCAATTTTACCAAATAAGTAAAATCAGCCAAATTTTTTAGCATGGAGCAGCATAGAGCCTCCATTGAGCCTTATTTTTACACCATAGGGTAACCCTAACCGTTTTACTTACCAAGATACGACTTACATTACAAGATTTATTTTAGTAAACTTAAAACCATGTAATTTTTTTTTATAAAACAGGGAAATACGACGAACGAATGCCAATTTGGAATTTCATGTTTTATTTTGACTTTTTCCACTTGATATCATTCACAGTGATTGCATATGAGTCGCATTGGACGATGGAATATTTAAATTTTATAAAATTGAACATTTTTAAAAATGAAACTCACTATCGCAATTGCCTTAAACAGCTTCGGTGCAACTAATTCTCAGCCATTTAGACAACCAATTTTGTTTTCTAATTTCAATATCTTGTTCTCATATACCTACATTATTATGTTAAGTTCATTAACAATAAATTATTATTTTCTTTTAATAATTATTTAATTGTTGAATAACTATTTATACTTATTTATAAATAAAATGGATATTTAATGAAAGTTAGGTATAAATTTAAACTCAATTCATTAAGGAAGCATTTTATTTCTGAAAAAATTCATTTTTTTAGTTTACAAATATTACTTAAATTCATCATCACCCTACTTTCTTTAAGAAGTATTCTGTCCACAAAGCATTACAAGTAATAAGTATATTATAGAAAATATTTTACCTATAGTTGATTAACCATTATGAATTATAATTTTATAACAATTTTGTTTGGATTAAATGGGATTAAATCCTATCTACTTTCTTCTTTTGCTTTTCTCGTTAGAGTGGTCGGAGTCGTGGTGTTCGTGAATTGAGAATTTCCGTGGAATTTCATCCATTCCTAACGCCGTCCCAAGGCCTGGTTCAATTGGGTAAATCTTCTCGTGTGGAACCATGACCATTTCAAGGTGATTTTCTGCTATGAATCTTTTTGCCGCTTTAGCATAAATGTCCATGTGAAAAACTGAAAAATGGTTTTTAACAATTAATTTATATTATTAATAATTAATAAACCACATGCAATTGAACGAGAAATGTTAATTTAAATTGATTTAGCTTGAAGCATTTAAAACTTACCTTTGATTATCCAGTGCCTTGAGAAATGATTGAGAAGTTCTCCTTGGATGTAAAGCACGAGATTATTCGCTCCAACGATTTCTCCGCAGAGATTTCTTCCCGTTTCCCAAAAGAACCCGGCTTGGGTTTTCTTCTTATTCGATTGCGGATTGACTTGTTCTTGCACTGCTGCTTTCAGCATTTCATCATACCCTTTCCTATTCACGGTCAAAGCCAGAATTGACTCATGATCGCCCACAGCTCCCCAATTAGAAGCCAAAACGGCAGAGTCAAATGAGGTTCGAATCTCCCATACATTCCCAACCTAAATTCAGTTTACAATATGATTTCATTTGTAAATGTCTAATTAAAAAATACTGATTGAATAGAAATTGACCTTAAAACTGTTACTCTTGAGGAAAAATGGTTGAAACGCTTGTGCAAAATATGCTATGCTTGATCGACAAAGGACGTAAACAACCTGGATTTGTTATTTCTTATTTAAATATCCACCAATTGTTTTAAGATTGAATGATTCGTTATTATTTATTAAATTACTTGTTTGATTAATTTTAGTTTTTTGATTAACCAATCTTACGATTGTTTCGTTGTCGTATATTGCACAAATGTGATTTCCGACTTCGGGTCTATCAGCCATTTTGTCTTCATAATGATTAAACTCAAATGGCCAAGTCATTTTTAATTTACTTCTAAATTAACCCACAATGATCAATTTTATTAACCTTTTATTTGTAAAATATTGTATATTTTAGATAAATACTTATTTTTAAACAGTAAAACCTATAAATTTTACTGCGCGTCAAATACTCATTCCTTATTGAGTCTTAAAAAGGGAATGAATGAACTGTTTAGAAATAGTTCTGATTCTAAGCGAATACTCTAAGATTTAATGATTAATCTCACTGACGTTTGCGATGAAAATATCGTAAATTCCCTTAAATTATTTTATTCCTAGATTACCACACAATTGTGTACATGAGAGTCGTGGGAGTTGATGGTAGAAGAAAGGTTAAAGAATTCAATGGAAGGTGACCGTCTAATACCCGGGAGAAGGCTAGATGAGAAATGAGAACTCGTATGTTAAAGCCAATGCAATATAGAGAATTTCACCTCCAAAATCTCATTCTTTATGACTTGATATAAAGCATATTGAGCTATTATTAAAGCAAAGACAAAGTGGGCATTTCTATATTTTTCATGTATTTTAATATTTTACCGTTAGTGCAATTCGATGATTTCAGCATTTATTGAGGCTAAAACAGTTATTTGTTCGTTTGAATTAATAGGGTTTAATTGTAATTAAAGTCCACAATCTTCGCACGCCAAAATATGCCTGTACATCAAATGAACGGAATGAGGGGAAATGTTGAGGATGTCCGCATGCCCATACACACATGAGAGGAGAATAAATTCGCAAATGGACACAAAAGACCCTAGCACAAGATGAACTCTATTCTCAAAAGCAACCTCGTGGAAATCAATCAAGGAATGTTTGGGATCATATAACAGATAACACGCGACCAGTGATTTTTATTAATTTAAATCTTGAAATACCGATATGTATTTAATATGCGTAGCTTTATTATTTTAGCTTTCTTATGATTATGAGAATGACTCGAATGACAAATAGTGAAAAATTGCTAATTAATTAATAAAAATTCAAGCCGGACGAATTTGAACTTTCGTCAAAATCAAATAGGACATACATGTTTAGCTACGGAGAAATCCTTAGAGGAAAATGTGAGTAATTCTTGGAGGGAGAAAGTGAAGAAAGAAAAGGAAACTGAGTTCTGCGTCTGTCTAAAAGAAACCTTAATTAGATGTAAATTTTATGTTGAAAATTCAATTTTATTATGAAAATTTTGCAATAAACAATATATTATTTAAAGATACCCCAATTTGAATTAATATTTATAATTATAATGTATCTTAATTAAACATTGTTATCTAAGACATAAACAGAAAAAAGGAACGAAGAGAAATTGTCGTCAATCGAATGTGATATTATGCTTGGAATGTTCAAAGCAAATAATGGAATTTATCAGCTTTGTCGACACAGATTGAGACTCAACCCAAGAATTTTACATTTATAAAAAATAATTTAGAAAATAAATTAAATTATAATGTTTTTCGCTTGCGTGTTTACAGATAATTGATTATTTAGCAAAAGTATATTGAACGCGTTAATATTAAGAATTCACATTGAGATTATCATTAAAGACAATGTAAAAAAACCAGTTCTAACCACAAGTTGCTTTGAAATAAACAAGAATACAAAATAAATAATATGCGACCTAAGCTCCGATTTAATATCTTATTTTGAGATTTTCAAAATTACTCATTTTAACTATTTAATTAAAAATGAACGATAAAAAAGAATAAATAAATATAGGAAATAAATATAAGACCAATAAATTAGCAAAATTGGAGATGAACTTGGAATTACTCGGACGGAACTCCCAATTCGTAAATTGTCTTTCCAGGAGTAGCTTTCAATCGAACAAGGCGAACAAAAGTTTTCATATCGAGCTTTGGATCTTTAAATCTTAATAATAAAAAAACAATTCCTTAACAGATTTCAATATAAAATGGTAATATTTAACATGATTTAACTTTAAATCCTAAATTAAAAAGCTTAAACAGCAACTTAATTTAAATAAGAAATGAATTACGTACTTTTTAATTTTAGCCACATTGGTAGGCTTTGAACTTGCGGAAATGACACTTTTGTTTTCAATCATTTGGATTTCTTTAGGGTCTTTATTTCCTCTCATACAATGAGTCATTCTCCGTGTGGTTATTGTTCTCGTGTACTGACAGTGAGTCGGCTTTTGAACTTTAGAATTTGGAAGTGTTGAATGTCGAACTCTTCGAGATTGAATATTCGTCTTTGAAACTTCAATTGGCTTTTGAACTAAAACTGATTTTGTAGCCGTGACTTTTGAAGTGTTGGAAGCTGGAACCGATTTTGTTGTGATGATTGGAGCTTCAGGAGCTGCATCTGATTTTCTAACCGTGATGGTTTTTCGTGCTTCAGTTGCTGGAACTTCAATTGGCTTTTGAACAGATTTCATAGAAGTGATGATTTTTGGAGTTGCAGTAACTTGAACTTCGTTTGACCTTTGTACTGGGACAGATTTAATAACTGTTAAGATTTTTGGAGGTTTAATTACTTGTGGTACTTCGGCTGAATTAGTGACTTGAGTAACTTTTGTGATTTCCAAAATTGGAATTTGAATTCCTCCAGAGTTTTTGGAAATTTTCTGCTCCCTTCCTCCGTTTGGTACTGAAATTTTCATTGAATAAACTTTCTTCTCTTTAACTGAAGGTAAGACGATAAAATCCATGGGTTGAACAGACAATTGTGACTTTTGATTTGATTTCTTTCTAATTACTCCCGTAACAGCCCTCGCCCTTCGCGTCTGTAATATGGTTGGTTTCTTGACTAAAGTCACAGGGGAAGGCGCTTGAATATTTTCCTTCGTCATACACAGTTTACTTGTAGCGACTTCATTGACTTTACTCGGGGTTGAAACGCCTGCAAAAAAATGAACAAAATACTTACGAAACTTGAACTTAATCAAACGTAGTCCAAAATAATTTTATAATATATGATTTTAATAGAGCATTTTATTTATATATGCGGAACTAAATAAATATATAATTAGAATAAACTTACAAATTGCTTGTCTCTTTTTCCGAGCGTTTTTGACTTGTCGCTGAATGACCTTCGTTGATTTTTGCACGTAACCACAACTTTTGAGCTTGAAATTCGAACCAGATCTTACAACGTCAAAAGTAGTGCAATCGTAATCTCGTCTTTCAGGAGTTCCTTCTGGATGCGGTCTCAAGATCGTGAGGTTATTTAGGCCATTTTCATTATACACAGTCAAAATCCCCGTTGAGGTCAAGTTGTCTTGAATGGAAAGCTCGCCATATGAAACTTCGCCAATGTCTTAAAATATTTATAATTTTTCGTAATGGCAAATATAAAATTCATTTAAAATGATCAAAATAAATTACACATACTTAATAAAATCGTGTGACGAATTGAGGCTGCCTCGTCTGTCTCCTTCTTTGACTCATCTGAAGAGGTATAATCGAATTCGCTAAGCATGGCGCTATTGAGCAACTTGTCCTTCAACTCCTGACACAACTTGAGTTCATTTGCCTTCGCGGTGACACCGAGGATTGGAAGACATTCAATTCGAGCTACACAAGATGAGCAGAACTGAGCTCTTTCGACAATATAGTACAACAACGGAGAGACGTTGAGGAAATGGGCGAACATCTTGCCAATGCTGTCAATATTTGCATCTCTTGTAGCATAATTTTTGGCGCTCTTGTTCATAACCGAGATCCTCGAGCCTCCTTTTGTAAGTTCACCGTTTTGATAGCAGAGTAAGCAATTAAACCTAAGATTAAAACCAAAAAAACATTTATAATTTTTGAGTTGGCATTAAAATGCATGAAAATTAATTAAAATAAGTATTTTATAATTACGCCATAATAACCGAAGAACAAAGTAGGAAATGTGAGATCTATGAAAGATATGTTGCGAATCCGAAATCGAGCTAAAAAGTAAAAAATTAAGTCTTAATAAGAATTTTCAGAGCCCATTTCATTCACTCTTATAAAACGATTCATTTTCAAATGAACCAAGTTACATCAGAAGTTCAAGTCAGCAACGGCAGGAAAATGTGATCATCAACAGTCGAAGAAAAACCGTGTTAATTCGCACAGAGTTTGTAAGTTTGTAATATAAGAACTTAATACTATCTTGACTAATCCTACTTGGTTAACTTGTAATAACACATTTTAAATATTATTAAGTTGACTACTCGTCGACTCAGCTTGATTGTCTCAATTGAACATGCACATCCCTTTCCGGGAGGAGAGTGTGAGTGAGACGTCAAACGTATATAGTAGACGAAAGGTGGGAAAATAAATAAGGGAAAGCTCACATTCCTCAATTGCACATGCACATGGTTATAGAGAATTCATATGAACCTTTTGAACTTTTTGCCGCTCGCTTTATTGAAGAAATATTATGGCCCGAGGGAATGTTGACTACAATTTTTCAAGAGCACGTGCTAATTTGCATATATGGAACTTACTAAATAATATTCGCTCTTAGGCGTATTCTACATTTATTTTGCTATCAGAATTTACAAGTTATAAATAGTCGAATATAGCATTAAATTATTTTATTAGTATTCAAATAAATTGAATATTATTTGTCAATATTTTTATTGTTTTTTCATCAAATGGCATAATATCAGAAATGCCAGAAACATTATCTTCCATACATTCTTCTTCATTATCCGATGTGTCAATGATCACATGAGAAATTTTTTGAAATCCTGTTTTAGTCTTTGACGTCTCTGTTTTAGTCATTAACGTCCTTGTTATAGTCTTTGACGTCTCTGTTTTAGTCATTAACGTCCTTGTTATAGTCTTTGACGTCCCTGTTTTGAACACAGGAAGGGACCTGTGGTTCGAATCAATCATCAAAAGTTGTGTCAAAATTTTTGTGCTTTTCAATAGCTAAGTAGAAGTGTTCAACCTCATGCAGAGTTCTGTGTCTGCAACATAATATGTAAGCATAATCGTATATCCAATCTACAAAACAATTAAAATATGTAATTCTTGATGATGTGGCCAGACAGAGCATATAGCAGTTGCTGTGGCCTGGCTCCTTATCCTTTTCCAGTAATGTCCTTTCATCACTTATTGATTGTGCGAGGATGATGTAATTCATATAAAAAACAGGACGATTCAAAGAATTGAATCATTTGCATATTCTCAGCTTCCATCGAACACTATACTTAACAAGTAGGTACATATTATATTATATCGTTTAAAAGTTGTCAAGTTATAAGTAAGAAGCTCTCTGTGTATAACATTACATATAACAGCATATAGCAACTGCTATATGCTGTGGCCAGACTCCCTATCCTTTTCTAGTAATGTCCTTTCTCCTTTGGATTCCATTTCGTTCTCTGTATTTAACAGTAGAGTATAAAAGGATCAATTGAATCCTTAAGTTAACAAGTTTGTCTATATAATTGTCAAGCGAAGCGACATTCAAATATTCAAATGATCCAATTCTTTGAATCATCTTGTTTTTTATATGAATTACATCATCCTCGCACAATCAGTAAATGATGAAATTTGTCCTTTGGATTCCTTTTCATTCTCTCTATTTAACAGTAGAGTATAGAAGGATCAAAGGAAAAACAGCTAGGTAGTTTAAAAGTTTAAATTCAAATTAACTTTTGTCTATCTAATCGAAATATAAGATTTGAATATTTATTATTAATAACATTCAATTGTACTCATTTATAATTACAATCTGTTCAATGGATCTTCCAGGTAATTATTCTATTTTATTTCTTCAATTATTGAATATGCAAAAATTGATTGGAAATCAAATTTATATTCATTATACCCAAAAGCCATGTATACCTTGAAACGGGAGGTATAAGTGTCCTTATCCTACATACATTTTTGTGACCAGGGACCCTGACCGTGAAATTTTTACCAGTTCACCATTTAACTCGTCCATTTATTTCGTCCGCCAGTTTCATTTTTCATTCCTATATTTTTTTGCTTGGCATGAAAACGTTAAAATTTTCTCCATCCCAAGAGTATATAATTAATGACTCTTAACAGCTTGAAATTATTAATGACTATATATAATGTGAGAACCGATTGAGATTTCTTAATCGGTCCGCCGTTCTTAATAATTAACAAAATTAGTAAATTTGAATTAGATTGAGAACAAATGCTATAACGATGTAATATTCTAAATTATTCATTTAAAATGAAATATTACTAAGCACCAATATTTGGCTTTTGATTTAAGGCTGGGTCAATGCCGCAGGAAACATTCTCGGTAATGTTCATCATCGACGCGCAGAGATTGAACAATTGGGTTTATCTTTACGGGGCTTGACAGTTTTTGAAGATAATCAAAATGCGACTCGAAATGTTGCCTATAGTTATATAATTGGTAATTGGGTGAACAACCACGAAGGAACAAGGGAAATGCTGGTGAACATCTTAAGAAATGCACCTTTCAATTGGAATCGAGCAGCTAGGCTAATTGAAGCCCTACCTCCAGATGAAGACCAAGGTGCACTGCCAATTCCACAGACGATTTCTCCTGCACCTGCAGAAGCCCCAGTTGCTTTTGAAGCTCCCATTGCTGTTCTTGATGTTCCAGTTCTTGCTGTAGAGCCACCAATTCCTGTTATGATGTCTCAACAACTTGCAAATAGTCGTCAATATGAAGAACAAATAGATGAAGTCAGTCAGGAGTCAGATGAAGAAGGAGGTTTATGTTAATATATGATTTTGGTCATGTAAAAACACCCCATGTCAAATTTTTTTTATTTATTATATCGTTTCAAAACTTTATTTTCTTGATTTGATATTTTACAAGCAAAGTTAAAATTTACAGACTAATGTTTTTTTTTACAATAATTGGTATAAAAATTAAATATGTATATGCAAGGAGTGTGTAACTCTTGCATGTCAACTTCCTGAGTTGTCCAAAAGAAAAATAGGAGGAGTTTAAGGAAAGAAAGCAAGAGTTTTTGGAATGAATGGTGGCCAGTCGTTGTAGGAAGGAAAGGAAGCATTTTAATAAAGAGTATAACAATTAGGCCTGGTGAAAAGAGTATTGGAGTTGTATTTTGTATAATTTATTGAATCTTCTAATTGAATATTTAATAAAGGATTAGTTATTGGACAAACTATACAGATATTTTGTGTTAAAAGTGGAATCATTTATAATCATTAACATCTTCAATTGGCCATAAAGCCTTTTCATCAAGAACAATTTATCCAAAGAACGCTTATTAAAATTGGATTATCTCGACTTATCAATTCCGTGCTTACCATTGTGAGTTGGAAGAAGTGCTGATTTGTGAACCACGAGCTAAGAGGTAAAGAAAGGTTGTGACAATCAACAGCCATAATCTAATACTTATCCAACAAGGTATATTTTACTTCATTAACAACTATTAATCACTTCATTAGCATATTAACTCACCTGTCATAATTATAACACCAGCACAAAAAGGAATTGACTATTTACATATATACTAAGAATATAACTAAAAATATAGGACCAAAATTTCCCCATAATTATTATGGTCTTACAAGAGATGCCTGAATGATAATAATTTATTAATTTTTAATAGTTTTCATTGAAAGCTACGAATCAACCGACCAGTTTTTATATATGCAAGTGATTCGTTCATATTTAATTTATTCACATAAAATTTGACAATTTATAATGTACTTTTTCTTTAACAGACAATTTTCATGATTGGAAAATTAAATGGGCTCAAATACTAAACCAAAATAATGGAAAAGAAAAAGATTTCAAAGATTTTTATTTATTAATCAAAGGTCAGGAAAATTTTTTAGCTGACAATGAAAACCGATCATTTTTTCTTTGTTATTACGATGTATTGGGTTCTGTTGTCAACGGAAGAACTACACGAAAAGAACTTGATAAAATCCTTATTGCCATTCTAGCCAATAATTGCGTATTTAATCGATCAATTGATTTGATTCAGTCTTTTGGAAATAATGAATCTTGGAAAGAATACATTAAAATTTTCACAATTTTTATTGGAAGACAAAAAGAATTTGAAATAAAAAAGAAATTAAGTAGTAAAAATGGTATTGGATTTGCCGCTTGTGTTGGACCAGGGGAATTGGAAAAACATTTATTGCAATGGAATACATTCGAATTCACAAATCAAAATTTAAATTTATTTGTGTTTTTAAGTCTGCAACCGAACAAGAACTTGAATATGAATATAAAAAGTTTGGAGAAAGAAATAATATAATAAAAGATCAAATGAGCAATGAAGACTGTTATAGCAATTTAAGTTTTAGCCATATTAAAAAAGTAAAATAAATAGAAAATAATTAAATAGTAAGTAGGACTTAAGTGAAAACTCTAGGATATGTAGTCCCTTAAAATATCACATAGGCCCTTAAGGTTATACAATGTGACTTTCCCTTAACTCTCTCTTTTATATTACATTTATATGTATGTGTAATATATTAACAGAATGGAATGTTCCTCTTAGATGTAATTTAAGTGAAATTTTGTAAATTTAGAATATTATTTTAAGTAAGTATGGTATTGATTAAGGATATCTTGAGATATAAAAAGGGCAAATGTGTAAAGTAAAGGGGATCAGAAACCGAGACGCTGCCCAGGTAGGAGCTGAGGACTGATCGGGATTTGGCCGGGAAACTTGAGAATTATTGCGATCGCCCAGAGTTAAGGATTTTGGATCAAAATTGTACTTTTGTAAGTGTAAAACGGAAGGGGAATAGCAGTAAGCTAACGTCTTACTCCTTCGAACCTCCGCCTTTATTATAAAGAATAGAAATAAACAATCTCTCTTTTTGCATTAATCTTTGCCTACTTTCTTTACTATCAAATAGCGGCTACGGCCTGCACCGAAAAATCAAATTCATATATTTGCATAACAAAGACATAATTAAAAGTGTTAAAAAATGGTTTGAAAAACGTGAAAAATGGATTATAATTTATGATGACGCAGAAAGCAGAGATTTAATAGACAAATACAAGCCACGTCGTTATGGTAGAAAAATTATAACTTCTAGAAATAATGATTTCGCCGCCGGTCTCAAGATGGTGAGGTTATTTAGGCCACTTTCATTATACTCAGTCAAAATCCCCGTTGAGTTCAAGTTGTCTTGAATGGAAAGCTCGCCATAAGAAACTTCGCCAATGTTTTAAAATATTTATATTCCATGGTGAACCATGGAGACCCAGGTCCTAACCGGTATCGAAACTGAACTGTCGGATCGGTTGGAAATCCTATATGTATCTGAATTTGGTCATTTGGTGCGGACAATTCGAACCGATTCAAAAGGACAATTCGAACCGATCCGTACCCGTTACGTCGAATATCCGAATCTAATATAATACATATAATCTATATAATTTATCATTTCACTCAATTTGAAATTTCTCATTGCTATTTCATTCAACAATTTACAATAGTTATTAGAAGTTTAAAATTAGTAGAATAAATAATATATTTGCAACGATATAATACTAATGCTATAGTTATTTATGTTATAATTAAGGTAAGAAAAACAGTAATAATGTAATAGAATAGAAAAAATGGGGAGTACTAAACAAAGCTTGAAATATGTAATTGTAAAAGGATGTGGGAGTAAAGAATAGAAGGAGGAGGCGGTCAGGGTGTAGGAAGTGGGAACAAACTTTAACTTTTGAAGCTTGATTCGAACCACAGGTCCCTACCTGTGTTTTGAAGTAAAAATAGGGACGTCAAAAGCCAAAACAGGGCCGTCAAAAACAAAAACAGGGACGTC
>VJMY01001223.1:0-16475 GCA_009869795.1 Neelides sp. FZ-2019 | reverse complement strand
AAAAAAAAACAATCAATATTTTATTAAACATAAATTACAATAAATCTTACCGTGGTTCAAAGTATAAAAGATTGGATCAGAAGCAATTTCGCTAGAAATTGCTTCCATAACTTTTCCGTCAAACTTGACAATTTTTTCATAAGCCTTTTGATGTCTTGGTTCATTTGAATGCTAATAAATTAAAGAAATTTAAATGAGAAATGCTATTAATCTTTATTTAATAAATAATGTAGTAATGTTTTTTAATTTTATAAAATTTGTGTCATTCTAAAGTAAATTGAGAAAAATTTACCTTTAGTAGTTTGATTACAGCGGAAATGGGTCTATTAAAAAATTCACCAAGAATTTCCTTTTCCCCTTCAACCATCAATGTTTCTTTTATGAATGGATATTTTAACTTAAATTGTTCAAGTCCAATATGGGAAATATAAGCATAAGATGCTCCATGCAATTTGGAAATTGCCCTCAATGCCATTCTAAGCGAAATAATGATTTTATTTTATTTATTGTATAAAAAATATAAAATTGTATGATTATTTTTTAAAAAATAGATTTTTTCTAAACTCGGCATGTTTTAACGATTGCTTATCTTCTTTTTTGCTCATTATATAGTTCTTCTTATTTAAATCCTCCATGTAGATGCAAGTTTTGTCAGCATAATATACATGTGGAAATATGGAGCTCAGATTTTCAAAGCTATCCAACAAACAATGATTAGTTATAACAAGAATTAAACATCATGAAACATTTATGTTTATGCATAAAATATTTAATTGTTGCAGTCATAGTGTAATTGTGCAATTAAAAAAACCAACCCAGATTTTTCAATGCAATATTGCTTGAGGTCATTTAAATAAATGGTAAAGAAACTCGATTCCTTGTGAAAAATCTCCATTCTCAATAGTGTATCTCTGAGCTGAGGATTCAAAGGTTCGGCTTTGTAGAAAATCTCAATTGGCTCAATTTCCTCATTATCTTTGCTCAATTTGACAGTGATTGAATGGCATGAAGACGCCATATGTTCCCCTTTGTTTTCACATAAGGATAAATCGAAAATGCAATATTTTAAAATTAATTTTAAATATTTTACTTTTACCTTTTATTTCAGCGTCCGAAATCGTGACATTTTCAATATGTCCATCAATTGTTCCATTAATTTCCAACACTGTTAAAGTTTCTTGTATTTCTTTAGTTAATTTTTCAATGTCCATTCTTATCGTATATTTATTTAGTTTTATACTCAGAATACTTTAAAATAACTAAAATAAAATTTTTAAATATTAAAATAACATTTACTTTTAGTTAAATCAATGGTTAATCGTTAAAGCCCAAAAAACAACTGACATAATTGTTTAGATAGAATAGTCAAAAAGATAACCTTCAAAGTCTCTAGTTGATTCAATTAACTCAATAATCAATGGCCTTCAACCAACACACAAAAACTTTCATTTTTATAAATAGCCATACAAATATATCACCATTGCATAAATGTATACCAGCTTATAACAAATATTTATAATGTATTGTGATATTGCGTTATTATTTAAACACAAATGCTCAATCAAACACTAAACATATAATATTTCTAAAGATGAAAGAATTTGTATATGAAAAATAATAAAGCATAATTAATACCATTGCTCATATTTGCAAAGAGCGCAATAATGTTGGGGCTTTGTTAGATCCCGAGGTTGCTAGGAGAGTCGGATAGAAGATTTAATTAAGGATCATATTGTAAGGATGATATTGTAGATTATTCAGATTATAATTGGGGATGATGGTGAGCTTTATCAGAGGAATTAAGATTTATTAATTGAAGTGTTTCAATAAAGAGGTTAAGTGTGATCAAGACAAGTTCCTTTTATCCTCATAAATACATAATCGTTTAACTAGAAGAAAGTATATGACATTAATTAATTAATAAATTTCACAATATCAAAGTAAAATAATGAACAAATATATATATATATATATTTATTTCCTAATGTTAATAATTATACACTAAAAAATTTAAATTAAAAAATTTCCAAGAGTAAACTGATTTTCCATTTTCAGTGGTATTGTATTTTTTTCATAATTCAACCGTAAATGACTTGAAGTCCAGCAAGTGCAGATTGGAAACCTGCATTATAATCGAGCGTAACTTCATTCTGAACATAATCCTGCCTATCATCAACATAATTATCATTCCTATCCGGTCCCCCAACAAGTGCGCCGTTCAACGTATGGTAATTTGGCTCTGGTTTAGAAAAGTCACTCCAATCACATGTAGCAGGTCTTGGTCGACATGAGCTATTTATATAAAATTTATAAACTTAATTTACAATTCAAATACCCAATATACTATTAAATACTTAAGAAAATCACCTTGAAGCATGATGTGGGCGCTGCGGAGGATTATTTCCAAAACCAACAACAAAAGACCTTTTCAAAAAATTAATCATCATTAACTAACCAAATATATTGAGTTCAAAGTTCTCGCTTTAATAGCACTTTTCTTTAATTATAATTAATAATAATTAGTACTTTTATTAAAATACCTTCCTGAATCTCCAAGCATGTAATCAATTTGTTGTTTTGCCAAACTCTGATAATCAGGACTTGCAACCATGCAAGCAAACACAGCATTTGCCGTATGTCTCAAAGAACCCCATTCGCTAATGAAAACGAGTCCTTTCGGTGTCCTTGGACACAAGTTCCTAACCCAATTACAGAACAGAGTGGCGGCATTTTTAAATTTCGCATCTGTGGAAAGAGTGGACATGAGGATTTGCATTCCAGCTTGTTTGTTATCCCAAGATTGCTCAACGGGTCTTGAGCCGAGACCAAATTCATTCCAATGATTATTGACTGCAGTGAGGTAAGTGGCACTTCCTGTTGCTTTGTACAACCATGCTGCTGCCCAGGCAAGTTCATCACCATAGCCTGACCAGGATTTGTAATACTCGGCGATTTCCGGGAAGGAGTCGCTGTAAGTTCCCCTGTGATTATTGGCAAAATTGTACAATTGCTCGGAGTGGGTGAGAAGTATGTTGGCGTAGTTGGCATCGTTGTTCCTTCGGAAAATTATCGAAGCGGCCGCAAGGGCTGCTGCAGTTTCGCCAGCAACTTCAGAGCCTAGGAAAATTTAAAAGTTCATTATTCTAAATACATTTGCACTGTAGTCGGAAGTAGAATCTAGCCTTCGACATTTTGATGATAATCGGACATACCAATAGGCTAGTAAAAGTATGAATATTTATTCCCAATGTATCTTATTCATACAAACCTGGTTTTGAAGTTGTGCATTTAAGTGTTGGTCGATATTTTGTCCAATCCTCAGGTCTTCCCCAGTAAGCATGATCTTCTGCTCCATTCCCTACTTGAACATACAATTCGTTCGGAGATGGATGAGCCTTGAATTGAAAATAATAGAAAAAGCAAAGTTATGAAAAAAATCTTCTTTTAGTTAGAATTCTTAGAATCATTAAATGAGCTATTTTAACTTTAATCATATAGTCAGTTCCCCATCTGAGAGCATCTAAAGCATATTGCAATTGCCCAGCGGATCTGAATCCTTCTTCATACTCCACAATGCCCCATGCCATCATGGTCATTGCAGAGGCAAATGGAAATCCGAATTTGACAAAGTCACCAGCTAGAAAATCAAAACAATACAGTATAATTAGACCAGGAGAAACGTTTAATAATAAATGAAGGTATTTATTTCACTAAATATGAGAAATTGGTTTGAAATTCTAACCATCGAAATAACCACCAGTCAAATCTTCGCCAGAATCTCCACGGTCGTTCATCATTGAGTCTCCTCTCCATGAAACTTCATTTAACAATCATGTGTTATCATACTATTAACTATATTTTTGGAATTGATTAAGTAGCTTTTAATGCTATGTAATTTTGACAAAGTTAAGAAAAGAATCAAAAGGGGCAACAGAAAAGGTTATGGAAAAATTACTAATTTATGATTTGTCATTGAGAATGAAAATTGGATTCACTTGAGACAAATGCTATCTTTAATACCTAAGTATTTAATACTGTGAGCTTGCGTTTATTTATAGAAATATTTCCATTTGCTCACTGTCTCTTTGTCTCACCACAAGACTATCCCACGACTTTACCTCCTGTCAACTCTCATTAAAATTAATCCTCCCTCTTCACGTATGTTCCAGCGGCTTTTCCTGCTCCTCCTGCCTCGCGCTTCACTTCGTCACTCCTAATCTGACCCTCACGGTGTCCATTCCTAATGTCAGATTCCCCACGGAGTCAACATTTCTCTCCACATTGACTCGGGGAGTAGTCATTAGGTTCTGGCTGCGGCTATATTTTGTCCCACCCGTAATTCCCTTTTTTATTAATATACATTTCCCATATTTATTATTTTATTAATAATTTTTTGAATAAATCGTAATTCTTGTTTTGTTTTAAATTAAACCCGGGCTCTTTGATTTATATTTTATAATTATTGGCTCATTTGGGACTTTTTAGTCGGCTCTCATTAAATAGGAATTATTAGGCCCGTCTCAGGCTCCTCAAGGCTCAAGTTCACCATCAACTTCATCTTGCTCTCTCATCTCCGCTTTAGTTTAAAGAGTAGCAAACAAATTGCTCTCAAGTACTCTGCCCTCAATGCTACATTATTTATATGAAATCAAAATGTACAAAGTGAGATTTATCAACTTTATGAAATTAAAAATTACTTCGGTTATTTGATGGAAGTTTTCCGGTTCTTTGAGCTTCATAAAATAAAAGAGACTTGCTGATGACTTCTCCATAGTTGTA
This sequence comes from Neelides sp. FZ-2019, assembly GCA_009869795.1. NCBI lineage: Eukaryota > Metazoa > Arthropoda > Collembola > Neelipleona > Neelidae > Neelides > Neelides sp. FZ-2019. The sequence continues at coordinate 11,696 of VJMY01001223.1, read as the reverse complement.
ATCTCCTCCTTGGGCACTTTGAAGGAAGGCAATTAAAAGAAGGGTTAACTTCAATGCTTCCATTTTACAGCTCAATAATTTCTATTGAGAAACTCTTTACTAAATAGCTTATTTATATATGTAATGTTGATATTGGTTAAATTAGATAAGGAGGTAAAAAGCATTTTGCAATTCCTCAATTGCCGCGATAGATAAATTACATATAATTATTTCATTTAATTGTGATAAAGTATTCACATTGACAAATTTTTGAGTGTTAATAAGGTGATTAGTATGTGTTAGGATTGAGTTTTAAATAGATTTTAATGAGCTAAATAAAAAAATTATCTTCGATTTTGTGTGTAATTTTTTTTGTGGAATATTGGCAGGTACTTCAGTATTTGATGTTCCAAAAAGCATTTAACTCGTAAGACTCAAAATACATTATATAGCTTCATATCCGGATATTAGAAGCTCGGGTAAAGACAATAATAAGATAATAAGGTAAAACGGTATAATTTATTTTATATTTATAATGAGACAATTAATAAGAATTAATTAATTGTAATCTTATGTCTAATTTAATTTCTTAAGGTTATGAATACTTATATAATGGATTGAATTTTTTTTATATAAAATCAATCAGGTTTTTTTGTGGCTTTCTATAAATTGTCTACATTTATATTAACAATCTTTGATTATAACATAACAGGGTGTCTCTTATATAATGGAAAATGTTTGATCAAAACTAACCAACATCCATTTATGATTTAATCTTGCATTATAAATATTCTATAGAATATGCATATATGCACATAATGAGTAATGAGCAATGTAATAAAATTTAATTAGCCAAGTTTGCTCTGAAATACTTGAAGTATATGTATGGTATACCTACCTATACCTACTTGTATGCATGATGACATTTAGTTAGTGTTAATGTCAATAAACATAAGTAATAATGTTAAGAACTTCATAGAAAACCACACAAAAGCTCAAAATTAAATTGAAAAGAAAGAAATGAAAAGTAAAAACAGTAGCAACAAAAAAGTAAAAATAATCTAAAAATGAAGTTCCACAAAATGAAAGCGCCTCGCCCTGAAAGCGTCCAAGGTCACCCATAGGAAGAGATACATCGACGAGACGGAGACGGGCTGCTTGGCCTTCAGCGCGAGAGGAAGACTAAACGGCGACTGCCCCGAGGGAATTCCTCTGTTGGGAAAAAACTTCAAAAGTTTGTTTCCGATCTTCAGCGGTTTTGAATTGGGAAGGAAAGACATAAATACTTGCACGGCAATAGAGAAATCTTGTTTTGTAATATGTATTTATTTCGAATTTCAACGAATTGTTCAAAATGTTTTCATTCATTGAATAATCCTTGTAATTTTGTAGAACGAATGAAGTTTTTGGTTCCAAATCCTCATGTTTTTTCATGTAATAGTTCAAATAAATATTTGAGCTTCTAGTCTCTTTTCCAACCACCAAAAATAAAAATTAAACATGAACATTGATATAGTTCTGAGAAATGCCTTCTATATTATTGATCATCGGATTTTAGGTTTATTTTACTAAATATAAGAGGATGATTTGATTTTCACGTTTTTGTAGTTTGATCATTTCACATTTTCACTTTACTAATACGGTTAAAATTACTATATTCATATTTATAAAATTATTTCTAGAAATTGCGTTTGTGATTTAACAACTTTGGAATGATTTATAAACTTCAAAATAAATAATTGTGAATTCACAAATGGATTTAATACACAAAGCAACATAACACAGCATAATTAAGTGTCTAACCAAAAATTGAATGGAACCTTGAGCCTTGATTGACATTCGAATTTAAGTCACAAAATCATTCATATAAAACTAATTTCATATAATTTATCAAGACAATTATTTTCAAATGTGACAACTAATTGAATCAATTAAAATAACTGGGCTAAATTATATTCTTCATAATCGTAAACCATAACCTACCTTAATTTTAAACATGTGCATGTACGAACATGATACATGAAAAAGTATATTTATTATTTTTTTAGCAAAATTAAATTAAATATAAATAAAGTAATGAAAGTTCAACTGGGTTAAAATTAAAGTTAAAAAACCAAGAGCCATTCATTCGAGAACTTCAACCATGATATATACTCAAATTGAATATACCATAATACCCAATGTACTTATACATATATTGATAGTTTCTTTATAAATAACAGCACACATTTGAATGAACATTCGATCTGTAAAAAACTTTATTTAAAAACAAAATATGTAAAATCGACTATTAAGAATTACCTGGCAAATGCAATATGTAAACTCAACGCTATTCTTTTAATAGCTTCACCAATAGTTCTAATAAAAAATATAAAATAATATGCAATATTCCTATAATATTTGGACCTAATATAACTAATAAATAAACAATGTGCATTTGAACGAAAACGTCAAAAAGTAATACTTCCTATATTGCTGTGTTATTTGAAACAAAAGTTCTAACGTTTTGTTGAAAGCTCAACGGGGCTGACGTTCTTTCATCTCCTAGTCCCAACGCATTCATTCATTCGTCTCGGATTCAGCCCGATTTTTCATATTTAGTTCTTTTGGCGGATTTAACCCCGATTAAGCCGGTAAAACTATTAGTTTTAATTGTTTCGAACTTTCGAAATGAAACCGACGCCTCGTACGACAAGGAATCGGCAGCCCAGGAGGAACGTGGAGAGTCCACGAGCTGGAAGGATCCAACAGCCGTAAGTCTCAGTGTCTTGGATCCACCAGATCCAAGGAATTTTTCATCTCAGTATGCCATTTTTCAATGGAAGTCAAGCCATCAGAGTTGATTTTTATTCGTGGCTCCTGTTTAATTGATTTCAGTCGGAGGTCGGCCCGGTTCGTGGAGACGACCCTTCGACGCAACTGGGAGTCCTTCAACACCGGGAATTCAGTGGTTGACGCTAGGGTGAAGGAGTTCATTTTGAACCCAAAGGATCTCAAATTTGGTAAATGAAAATTCTAAATTAATTATTTACAATCCCAATATTTCAATTTAATTAAAATCAATTATTCCTTTATTGTCAAATTTCACTGCTATTTACAAATTGGTCATTGCTATAATTCGGAATTAGATTGAATATTATTTAAGATTAGATTTCGTTTATTTAAGAATTAGATTGTACACTATTTAGCTGAAAATTAATTAAACCAAAGCCACCTTTTCAAGATTGTTCACTAATGCTTGGTCAACTCCATGTTTGTAGATCATACTGTAGCGATCACTCCCAAGGACGTCCTCATGGCCGAGGCTAAGTTGGACGAGACGAGAGCGCGGGTCGGCGATGGGCGTCTTGGGATGCGGGTGCGTATCCGTCAAATGACGTGGAGTCGGGCTGAAGAGGTCCTTAAGAAGAAGAAGGCGACCAGGCAGACGACGCCTTCCGTCAACCCAGCGGGGGAAGAAGACGCCGAGGTCGAGACGGCGTACAAGGAGGCCTGCTTCCTTGCCACCGAAGAGGAGGTCTTCGACGTCGCCTTCAAAATCGTTTATGACGAGTGCGTAAAGGCTGAATTTCTCCGTTTCGTCTACTTTTTCCGTCCCTACCTTCTCAACCTTCATCTCTTTGACCCATCCTTCTTTAAACTTCCTTTCTCTCTCCTTTATTAATTGTATTTTAAAAAAAATTAACTATCATTAAATGAATTGTAAAATTATTTCTCTTTTGTATAAATTTCCCCTTAATATTTTTTTATTAAATAAAAAATGTAATTTTAATTCCACATCTTATAATTAATTGACTTCATTTATTTATTTATTTATCAAGGGTGGATTTTTTATTTAAAATGACACAAGTATTGTATACCTAAATACTATGTAGAATATTATCTATATTCGAATTGATAGAATTTTATCTTACAAATATATTATAGATACTTAGGTACATATTAAATTACACAATATATTACAAACCTTTTTATCCATATGACCGAATGACACTATCTAACATGCAACTATATCTATTTAGGTAGGCTTAAGGTTTATAAACATTTGCCTTTAACGCCTTTTGACCTTGTGAATTCTTTCGCACTTCAACGCTGGGGAAACTTGTATCAGAAGTCTACCAGAAATCCTATTCTCATCTGTTGAATACGATTATCTAAGAATATTATAAACTACTTGTAAACCAAACATCATTTTTGTAAATTAAAGAAATATTTAATTCATTCACAATTGTTTAATAATATAATTGGAATTTATATTTCAATGAATAAAATAACTGCAACATTTTAATTGCATTTTAGGTTTAAAGTCTTGAAATGAGTGTACTGAGATGGGGCATATTTGGCGGTGGAAGAATCAGCAATGATTTCTCATTGGCTTTTTCGTCTCTGTCTCCTCAAGAACACAAGCTGGTTGGGGTCGCGACGAGGTCAATTGACACTGCAGAGAAGTTTGCCAAAGAGCACAATATTGAAAAAGCATATGGATCCTACGAACAACTTGCTCAAGACTCATCAATCGGTATCTCAAATTATTAGCAATTATCAAAATAATTATAATTTTCTATTTATTTACTTTACTCAATTAATTAATTTTAAAAAATATTAAATAGTGAAATAAACGTTAAAACGTTATCTTTAATACTTTCATTTAGACGTCATTTACATTGGAACGACTCATTTGAATCACTTCGAACTTGGAAAATTGGCCTTAAATAATGGAAAACATGTTTTGTGTGAAAAACCTCTTTGTATGAACTTAAAAGAAACAAGGGAACTTGTTGAATACGCAAAAGAGAAAAAATTATTTTTAATGGAGGTAAAATTAATTACATTCCATTAAGATTAATTACTGGCTATATTGAATTATGATTCTAGTAAACATCTATGTTCATTTTTCTAATATACATAAATTAATATTGGTTTAACTAATTATTAATTAGGGTATTTGGAGTCGTTTCTTCCCCGTTTATCATAAACTCCGTGAGGAACTTGCTGGGAACTCAATTGGAGAAATCAAACAAGTCATTGTGACTTTTGGAATTGACCTCAGCTTTGTTAACAGCATTTTGTAAGATGTTTGCATTAATACGTTTTATTCATTCAATAACAGCGTATCATGTATTGTCATTTCTTAAAAATAGATGATGATTTAAAAAATGTGTATTGATTTTTAGTGAAAGCTCGGCCGGCGGAGGATGTTCATTGGCAATTGGAATGTATTGTCTTCAGTTTGCTTCTTTGATTTACGGTGGAGAAAAACCATTAAAGATTGTCGCCAGTGGACATTTGACTTCTGGCTCAGCCGACGAGTCCGCGAGTGCAACTTTGATTTATGAAAATGGAAGAACGGCCACTTTGATTTCTCATTTGAAACTCAATTTTCCATGCGAAGCGACTGCCATTGGTTCAAAGGGAATCTTAAAGGTATGAGTGATTTTTTAAGTCTTTAATGTCATTTTATTTGAAAAGGTGAAGATTTTTAATTATTGCTAATATAACACAAAATACTTTTTATACTAGATTGAACATCCTTTCTGGTCTCCAGATACGTTGAAAACACCTTCCGGAGATTTTCACTCTGAGCTTCCAAAATGTGAGGGAACATTTAATTTTGTGAATAGCAATGGACTTTCTTATCAGTGTGATGAAGTCAGACGTTGCATTCAGAATGGTATATAGACTTTCTTATATGTATATTATTTAAGATTGGCTTAGATTACTAAAAGAAATTGATCTTTCGAATTATTATCTCAAAAATTTTAAATGTGTTTATTTCAGGATTGATAGAAACTCCATTGCTCTCCCATAGTGAAATACTATTGCTTGCTGAGATGAACGAAGATATTCGGAAGCAAATTGGAGTGATCTACCCTCAAGATATTGTTTGGTTTGGTTCTTCACAATGATTACAGTTATATGAATAAATTGCAAAGTAGCTATATTAAACACTCAATGTTTTACTGACCATTATTCACATAACTCGAGGAAAGTAACATAAGTTTGTTAAAATAATTTACTGAAAGACAGACATTTATAAGCATAACATTTTTTCCTAAAATCCGATATACATAATATCTAGTCATTCTAAGCGGTAATTCTGGTAATATATCTATAGGTCTCTGTGTGTAGGTATTCTATTATCGGGTGAAATACATAGTATATATATATGTATAAATTATATTTCGGAAAAGGCAGGGGGAACGGCGAACGGGGAATCCTGTGAGGAACATTAATGTTCTTACTAGAATTGTTTAAAATAAAAGACACTGATTGTACAATGATAGGATAATAGGCTTAATAGGATCCATACGAATACGAATACACGCAGTAGATACGATTTTAAGTGCAATTCACAATGTGTTTTCACAAACGTATTTGAATATAAATTATTAATAGATTAATGAGTGTATGTGAGTGAGAAGTCAGTTTTCCGTGTCAGAGGAGCCGACCAGGACAAAACCTGCCGACGACAATCATTCAAGTACAAGTAAACCCCGCTGGCGAAGCCTTAATTTTTAATTCCCACTTAACTCAACTTGATTGAGTCCCTGTCTCAGTCGTCCGACTCCACATTCGCCTCTTTCTGGTTTGAGCTTTTTATTTGGGGAATTTCTACTGTCTATGGCATTTCTATAAACAGTATAATTATAAAATTCATTATAATGGGTGGGCACACACTTACAAAGGATACTTTAATTTAAAGTCATTTTACTTTGCAGAATAATTAAAACATCATGCCAGTCAAAAAAACCGATTTATTTACAGTCCGTAAAGGAAGACGAAGACAAGGCTTGATTATTGCTGATGTAACACTTTAAACCTATATGATTTTGGTTACTATTTAAAATCATAATTTAAAACCGTAAATTATTTTCAATTCTAGAATTACGAGCCGGGGGATACAGCGACCTTTAAGTCTTGTCCAATTCTTCATCCTCAATCAACAGATGTTCGGCCCATCTCATATGCTTGTCACAATTGTTTTCAATATGCAAAGGTCAATTTAATTGCAATTAATAGTTACAATTAAATAAGACAATTAAAATGCATTCATATTTAATAAACTACATGTAATAAATTACTTAGGATTCAGTGCATAACAATGTTAAGGGACTTGGAATCCGAAATTGCTTCTTGGTGTCAACCATGGATCCGACACGCAACACTGTCACTCGATTCTTCCCATACTTATTTCATTTTTGGAACAAAGCTGATTTGGCATCCAAGTACAAATTGGTCACGATTGAAGAAGTTAAACCGCTGTTGTTCGCTGACTTGTTTAATATTTGGGTAAACAAACTATTCCAAATAAGTTGATGATTTTGCTAAATTATGAATATTAACAATTTTTCATAGTTTTAACTAAATTAATAATCATATGAATTATAATAAATAGGACATCGTCCCAGATGCACCAAATAATGTGAAGATGCTTAACGAATCTCAAAAGGCTTCTTATGACGCGAGACTCAAAGAAATTGAGGGTTATTTGGAAAATTTTATCGTGAAACCAGTTGGTGAAACTTGCATTCGATTTTTAATCCGGTATAAAAGGATTCTTATACTTATTCACAATTTAAATTATCTCAAATTCAACTTTAATTACAATTTATTCATATCTTGTTGAGCAGTAATATTGTTTTATTTTTACAAAATTACACAAATTGTTTATGCATTTAGAAAGTTAATTAATCTTTCAATTTTTTAATAGATTCGTTTCAGTTTTGCTTGGAAGTTTCTTCCGCCTTATCTTTGATTCCGTCAACGTTCACAAAGGATCTATTGAAATTCTCAGAGAAGTCCAGAAAACCAATTTGCCCATTATTTACATTTCAACGAGTCGAAGTGGACTGGACCAATTTCTTCTTTCCTGGACGCTTTTGAATTATAATATTCAACCTCCGGTCTTCCCAATTTCAAACTCAACGCTCAAAACTCCCGTATTAGGGTAATGTGACATTTTAATTCTTTAATAATAATATAATAAAGAGTGCAATTTAAATATTAATTTTGAATCAAATATGAATTTAAGAATAAAAAGCTTTATGTAATGTTCTATTTTAATTTATTATAAAGAGTGAGTTCAAGTTAGCTTTCTTTTTTTAAAATCATTCACAACTTTTCAAATTCTTAATCAATATTTCTGAAAATCAACAAATATTCTTTACATATCATATAAGAGCACATTGAGTAAATTTCTCGATTTCAACTCTGTTAACTTTAATACACTGCTGTAATTTGCCTTAAACTGCTAATCTTGCTACACGCTTCCTCATCTCGACCGGTATATCACTTCATTCCTAATCGTAAAAAACTAACGCTAACGTTGTAATCGTCTAACGTCGTCCATCTTTGACAGTATCATTGGAGCACATTAACATCTAGTTTTCATACAATTAAAAATGGATATATCCTTCGAGATATAGAAGCGTGTAGGGCGATGAGAGTTTAGAGCAGTTTAAGGCAAATTACAGCGGTGTATTAAAGTTAGCAGAGTTGAAAAAGAGGAATTAACTCAATGTGTTTATTATGTGATATATAAAGAATATTTATGTGGATTGTCAGAAATATTTAAGAATTTAATATTTAAGAAAGTTTTGGGTGTTTTAAAAAAAGAAAGCTAATTCGACCTCACCCTGTATATAGTCGTTTATCAAAGTTAATCGGTGGATTCGGCTGTTTGAAAGATCCATTGGAGAGTCAAAGTTTTGTTTTGCCAAATCATGAGTTAAAAGGACCCGGAATTGGAATTTACTATTACTTGCATTCTTTGATTAAAAATGGAAATCCTGTTGTTTTTCCAATTGAAGAAGGAAGATCAAGAACTGGACTTGTGTCAACTGAAGCTTATGGATGTATTTTACTTCACAAATTACATTTTATTAAACAATAAATATCATGAAATTGTAAATTGTTGCTTATGTTTCCTGATTCTTATATAGATGAATATCTTGGAGTTTTATTTGACTTGCTCTTAAATAAGGACATTGAAGACGCAGTTATCGTCCCTGTCAACATCTCTTATGAGAAACTCCCAGAGGATGGAATTCTCAACGAGAACAAATCTTTCTTCAATTTCTACCACATTCGGAGGTCTTTCAAAAGTCTTTTGACTCTTTTCACTAAAGATTTGGGCACTGCAAGAGTTGATTTCGCTCAGCCGTTTCATTTAAAGGTTCATCCCATTTAAAATATATAGAATTTATTCTCACTTGATTCCTTATAATGAATTTGTTCCTCACTAGCTCTTAAATTAGAAATCAATAGTTTAACTTTTAATATTTTGTTTCATTACTTAAATAGGATTTCGAAGCCATCAGTCACAGATTTGAATTTAGAAGTGAAGATGATAATTGGAACTTGAATCCCAAAGGAATCTATTGGACTCCTCATCACGCCTGTGATTTGAATTATGCTGAGAAATATGGATCTGTAAGTTCTTTGAACTCTTCGGCTTTGATCTTGTCTTGCTCAGTGAGTCTTCCAAAACCTGAGGAACAAAATGAGCTTTTCAAGCAGTATCGCTCTACTGTTCAATTGACCTATCATTTGCTAAACGGTATTTTTAATTAACCAAATTTTCCATTTATCACATTAAACGAGATTATAATATTTCAAATTGCTTTTTACTCAATCATTTAATTAATTTATATTTCAGATGTGCAGAATTGCGGTTCTTTCATGTGCACTCATCTCCTGGCTTTCATCCTGCTCAAAAAGCATCGCCGTGGTTTGCATTTTGAGGATCTCGTTGACGAAATGAACGACTTGGCCGACTTCATTCTTTTGAATAAGAGAGACCTGGGATTTAGAAGAACTAATATGGAAAAAGTCACAAAAAGAGCAGTAAGGATTTTAAAAAAAATATATTTATCAATTTGTCAAGTAATTCTGCAAATTGTCAAGTAATTCTGCAAATTATAATTTTACTTGTACAACCTTCAAGTCGCATTTGTTTATGTTTATGTTTTCTTTTTTTAAATTTTAGATCCAGCTCTTGGGAACTTCGCTTGTAGAAATGAAGAAAGTCGACAAAAAACTCTTTGTGAAGCCGATCTTAAACGAGGGAGGTCTTGTCAAGTTGAATTACTATGCTTCACATTTGCTTCATCTCCTCGTCAATGATGCTGTGATGTGTAAGGATGAAAATTAAACTTTATTTATCAACAAAAATAAATATCATTATTAAAAGCTAATCTTATTTAATTAATAAATCTTTTGTGTAGCTTTAAGCATTCTGCACTTGATAAGAAATAATTTTGGAGAGGATTTAATTGCTCACCGTGGCCTTGACCGAGAATTCAAAGTTCCATGTAAGGAAGTTCAACTTGGCGCAATGAAATTGATGGATATGTTACACGGCGAATTTCTTTTCCATCTTCCATGTGAGAACAGCGAAAATCGAGTTTTTAAATCCATTGAATCATTTAGAACGACATGTGACATTTCTCTTGATGTAAGTACCAAACTAAAGTCTAATAACATTAAATTATATTAATAAATTAATACTAAACAAGATTTTTTAAAAAATAATATGCATCACAAAAGGTAATTGTAGCAACATTAACAATGTTAACCATTCGTTTTTTATTATAATTATTTATGTTAACATTATAATTATTGTAATTTTGTTAATTTTTCAGAAAATTACCATTCCTTTCCGCGCTTCTCAACTTGAATTTGAAGATGATAATTGGGGCTCGGACAATGAAGTTAGTTGTTCCTTGTCGTGCGATCGAATGATCATCAAGTCCACTCATGAAGTTACGCTTTTTCTCTCTGACAATGCCAAGTTGATTCTTCCATATTTTGAAATGTATGGAGTAATGGCCAAAGTTTTACTAAAACTCCTTGACGGTCCGATGAAGAGAGAAACTCTTCTGGTGCTCATGTATGACACCATAAAGACTTACAATGAGGAAAACACCAAAAATTGGGGTATGGTTAAATGATAATAATGAACATTTATTTAATTATAAATTCAATTCAAGTAAATTTAATTTTTAATTATAAAATGTTTAAGATATTATTTTTAATTTATTATTATGACTAATTCACATTTTTTTAAAATCATAGACGAATATCTGAGTTATGAAACAGCAAGAAAATTTCTCATGATGCTCAAAAAACAAGGAACGATTTACCTTGAATTCAGCAAAGAAACTTGTGAGTTTTACTATCAAATCGATTCTGACTACGCGAGTGAAGAGGCAATTTTGGAAATCGCATTAACTTACTTTGATTCCTATTTATCTATTTAATCCTGTTTTTTACTTGTTGGTTTTTAATTGGTTTATTTCTTCATTTCCATTTAATTTTTTATGAATCGATACTTTTTTTTATTAAACGTTTCTTGAAGAGCGAATATGATTTTAGATGAGCAAATGATTATACACTTTCCATTAATGAATTATGAATATTGAATTAATGGCCAAAAATGAACTGATTCTCATGATTTTCTCATTTTGACTCATAACCTATAAATAGTATTAATTTATTGTTTAAATTCTGAAATTAATTTTTTGAGTTATTGAACACAAAATCTAATCTTAAAATGATTTAATTGAAAATTTATATAATACATTAATAGTATGTTACAATTAATCGAGTTTATTTTATTAATTAATGTTAATTTTATTATTAATTTGTAATAATATGAAATGGAAAATGAAATGACAAGCAACTAAATAAAAGAGAAAGCTTTCTTCAACGTTAAA
>VJMY01001222.1:0-16481 GCA_009869795.1 Neelides sp. FZ-2019 | reverse complement strand
AAATTCGGAAATTTCATTCAAAAATTTGTGTAATGTTACTTGGCCGAATTTTTATTTGTCATACATATATGTCATTTTTTCACTATAGTAACCTGACGTTGATTTACCAGTGACATATGCCTATATGCCTTCAGTGAGAAAAGTACGTTTTTTCATGACATATATATATGTCTATAGTAGGCTAAGGGTTAAAGAATAAACGAAAAAATTAAGCTAATGTTAGTTTCGTCATTTAGTATTCAGTGTGCTTTGGGGGCTGAAAAGCTGGTACTCTCACCACTCTCTTCTTACGTTTAGTAAGTAAATATTGTATGTATACATGTATCAGAAAAGTATTGTATTTCAAATGACTTTGATTTATGGTATTTGTTCATAGTATTCAAGCTCAACATCATAGATCCGCATGGAGGTATTTTGGATGATATGATAAGGTTCATTTACAGACTTATATCTAATAAGTCTAGTGGCCACAAGACTTTTACCAAAAACCATATTGTTTTCTCCAATCTGATTATTGTCTAAAAGAAAGGAAAGTTAGCGAAGGTAAATGTTGTTGATCAAAGGGTCTGTGTATAGGAGATGTTCACTTCGTGTTTTATTTTTTTGTGTACTTAAAGTTTGAGAGCCGGTTGAGTGTTTTTGATCTGAGCAATCCGCCTTGCCCACGAACACCAAGATCCAAACACACCACACCTAATGGATCAAATTGGAGAACAAAGGAGTTGCTCTCATGGAAGGAGACGACAAATGACCACACGGGAAAATCCTACCAACTTTTTTCATTCACTTATGTACTTCAATACAAGTTCAAATTGGGGATTTTGCCAATGCATTTCATATGCACTTTGTCGGGGAAATGGACCTTTGGTCTCCCTAACTGGACGTTCTCAATTTACATGAAACATCATCTGGACCCTCCCATTAAACTTATTCCCATTCAGCGGAAACCTGACCCTTGTTAATTAAATGGTTGGTTTGTTAATTAATGATTAAAGTGATTGAGTGTTGAATTTGACCTTTCGCAGGCTCTCCTGTTGCTTTGAATGCAGGGCATCTTTTGAGATTCTGATCCTTCTTCTTCGCCTTTCTCTGACGTATCTGCCTCTTTCCCTTTGGCTGCCAATCCAAATTATATTTTACATATCTTCTTAAAAATTTAAAACTTTCCTTTTTTCAAGAGTCATTATTGTTTAATAAGTTGGGAAATTGGATCACAAGAATGAAAAATCCCATTAATTTCCCAGATTGATTAAGGCGGATATTATTTTTTGTCAAAACTCATCGCAATATTATTCTTATTATTAACAGATTAATAGTAAGGTGTATATCAAGATAAATTGGGATTGGTTGTATACATATTATTTTATGTATTGATTATCTAACTATTAAATAAATAGGTACTCACGCACCTTCTATTCATGAGCATAATACACCATATTTAGTAATATAAATTTATATAATTTAAAGAATATAGTCTTGTTTATTAATAAATTTGTATAAATCCACTTAAGAGCTAAACTGTATACTTAAATATTGAAACTGAAGCTTGAAAGGATAAAGATGTGGAATGTTTTAATGGGATGATCCGCGTGAGAAAAGAGGATGTGTTTAACTACGCGGTTGATGAAAATGTTTAAAATTCATAAGTTATGTTGAGTGTTAAGGGGTCAATATAGAAAGTTTTGAACCTTTTTCCTCTCCTTCGGGTTCGATGTCTTCAGCTTGAGTGATCCAATCGAGATAACCGCGGAGATCTTCTTCGATCTGCTGTTTCTCGCGAAGTTTATGAAAATCTCCTCGGGCTTTGGCCTTTTCCCTCTCCTTGGAAAATTCTCTGAAATATGACACGAGTGTGTTCTAAAATGTCATCTTTCACACCATGAGTTTTCTCTCATTTCTTCCCAATGTATTTACTTATGTGAGTAGCATAGCATACAAGTATTAAAATGACTTCAAGGAAGACTGACATGACTTTACCACTCAGTCAGCAAATTGGCCCAAATCGCAAAATTGAACCAAGTTTGGAAAAGACGCTTGGAAATCACATTTATCAAATCTCTAAATCTCTCTAGGAAAATGTGAGAATTAGAGGAATGGAGGCGAATGCGAGGAAGTTAAAAATTACGTTTCCAGGAGATTCTCATATAATTGAATTCCTCAGGTTTCTCCTTCGAATTTGCTCTCCGTCACTCTGGTCGAGATTTAGCATGCATGTTTGGGCACAAGTTTATTAGCCCTAACAGAATACACTTGGAGAAAGACCCAGGAGAAATCTAAATCCTCAATATTAAGAATAGGAAAGCTCGGAAAAAAGCTGGGAAAGCCATGTAGAAAATTTGTCAAGCTGCGGAAGTCACATCTCAACAGATTTTGTTCATGATAGAGAATTTCCTTTTGGTTGATCGTCAAGGCGAGATTGAATGGGAATCTGCGGCGAGAAAGTCATTTGCGACAAGCAAGGAGGTTCATGATGAAATCAATCCCCTCTGCTTCGACGTCCCCCCCTTTGGCTTCCGCTTCACCTTGGGAGGAAATTTAATATCGTCCTTCCCCATCGTGTCAATACTAACCAGCGGCTCTGTTCATTTCCACTTCACTCACTCCGCCCCATTGGGAGGTGAAAAGTGAAAGGTGAAAGACAAAACTCGCGAGGGAATTATTCACACAATCTCCGCTGAACCTTTTCACGTTTTCATCTTCTCAAATCACTTCTCAAATCTCTAACATACGAACCTATGTAGGTAGTTCTGTTCACATATCCCTACCGATGTTCTTATAAATGTCCTTTTGATGTATTGATGTGATGTTAGTACTTATGAAAAAGGTGGTTCATAATGATTTTGGGGCTCTAGTTAGCATATACCGTACGTCACCGATATTTGTCCCCCGGACAGAATTTAAAATTATGACTATGACCCGAGGACATATATCTGAACCCGGACATATATCGAGACCCCGGACACAAATAATTGAAATTAGTAATTAGCGTTTTTAATATTTAAACATTGTACACTATGCGAATTGACCCGGACATATATTGAGACCCGGACATGTTTTAAAATCTCATGATTGACCCCCGGACATATATCGAACCCGGACATATTTTGAGTCCCGGACAAATATCGGTGACGTACGGTATGTGGATATTTTACAAACTTGATCTTTATGCCAATCGAAAGAACGTCAAATTATGAGTAGGAAATGTAAATTAAATTTATTTCATTAATTTTAATTACACGAGGGTCGAAAGTAAAAACTCCGCAAATCAATATCGACGACTGAAAGGATATTATTATTGAAGCATCAAAGAAAAGAAAGAAAAACTCTTCAAAGAAGAGTTAATTGTAATTAAAATTACTGAAATAAATAAAATTTAAATTTCCTACTCATAATTTGACGCTCTTTCGATTGGCATAAGGGTCAGGTTTTTAAAATATCCACACATTTGTTAACTAGAACCACAAAATCATTATAAACCACCCTGTATGTATGTATGTATACATAAATGTGTATGGTACATAGTACCTAGATATGTATAGTAGATACAGTATATGCATGATATGTATATACTTATTCTACTTGATGTATTCAGTGTATTACATATATTTATGTGAAGGTAGTTCACATAAATAGTCTAGGTCGGGTATAGGTAATGTATATGGTATTTGGGGGAATTAAGGATGTAAATTGGCTTGTGGTTTTAATTGGTCTGTTCGTCCCTCTTTCGCACCTATTTACGGCGTGGAAGAGGAAAATGAGCCAAGGAATTTGAAATGAAAATCATTCGTGTTCTCTCGCTTACATTTAGTTAACGACCTCCGGTAGTGGGATTCTCAAAAGGTGTAATTAAATCAAATCTAAACAACATTCCGCTTCAAATCTGCAATGTTCCTGCTAAGTTTGAGTCTTTCGGGGATCCTCGACTACATAATAAGAATAAGAGCCGGATTAGATTCAAACGCCTCAATTACCCGCTCAAGACACCGAGAATGAGGTTCATGACGAAGAATGCTCCGAGGATGACCATGGAGATGAAATACATCCATTCCCAGGAATTCCCCATGGCGTCCTCGATCTGAACAAAGAACATTGGGAATTTTCAAAACCAGCTTCAGATTTGAAATAGCCGGGGATTATTATTTAAAATTGGTGGGGAATGATATTATCAAATGAGCCTCACGTTGTACATCACAGTCGTCCACCCTTCTAAGGTTACGCATTGAAACACCGTGAGCATGGCGAGCCCGAAATTGTCAAAGTTCGTGATCCCGTCGTTGGGGCCAACCCAATAGCCTCGACACTCATAGAACTCGTCGTACTTGGAGCAATTGAGTCCGCCGCCACACGGAGTGGGATTCTCCATCATCTTCCCTGTAAAGCCATCGAGGAAGAATCCATGGAGTGAAAGAGTCCGGAAGGGAATCTCGCTCACCTGTTGTATTGTGAAAACATGTTTTGTGGAGTTTGCCGGAGAACAGCTCGAGTCCGATGATCGCGTAGATGATGATGACGAAGAGGACGAGTAGCGCAATGTGCAGCAATGGGACCATCGCCCGAAGAATCGAATTCATCACGACCTGGAGACCTGACAAAGACCACGTTGTTTGTCTTCCAAATGAGTCTCGGGCAGGGGATCTCACTTGGTACGCCGGTTACGAGTCTGAGTGGTCGTAAAACACGGAATGCTCGGAGTGCCTTCACATCAAATCCCTCCTTGATCAAATTCGCTAAAGCTGTGCTAAGAAGACTAAAAACAACAATAAATATATAACGGCGTAAAAAATATAATATACCTACTACTAAAATACTTATATAAATATTTTATTTCTCCTGGATCCTCAAATCCTTAATATCTATTTATCAAATTATCAAGAAGATTTCATTCATTCTTGGTATACAGTATTATACTTAAATCATACAGCTATATACATACAGTACATATTAGGTATATAAGTACATAAAATATAAGTATTGAATTCTTTTGAATTCTTTGTTTTTTTTTGTCATGATCAGGGCCTATGGTTTGATAAAGGAAATAATCGTATTTATTTACAAAAAATCTTTCCTGTATGACCCAATTGTGTTTTTCATCTCTGGGAATTCAGAGAAAGAAGAGAATGTTGTAGTTTAGACTTCGTGTAGAGCATTTTAATTTGCTAAAAAAAACTAGTCCTTGACATGTATAAAGGTAATTGGTGGAGTATTGATTCTCAATTATTTCGTCTCTCTTTTTATGATCTTCTCCATGCTAATTTTTCATGCCATTCTCCACAGAATGAAAAGGGTTTTTTTTCTAAATTGCATGTTTTCAAATAAAAAATTACTATTGGCATACCAAAGTACATTAAGTAACACTACATTATGTATTACTATAAGTATGCAATATACTTTGTACTATACTAAAATTTACTTATATTCTAAAGTATAGGTATATTAGGTGAGTACATACAGGTAGATTTGTATGTATATATACATTCTAGTGTATCTATGTACGAGACATTCTTAACATTACATAAGCACAAATGTATGAGATCTTACACATTTAAGTTACAGTTATAGTTATAGTAGTTCTTATAAGAAAATATATCTGAACAGTATATTCTCTATACAGAGTTGTCTTATTACCTCTAGTTAGTAGTATCTAAATACATAGTAGGGATTTGGGATGATAGAATGAGCTAATTGAGTTACCCTATGACTACAATGGTGAAATCCAGAAAGTTCCAACCATTCCTAAGATACGCCCCCGAGTGAGCCACAAACCCGTAGGCAATGATCTTCATCGCGCACTCCAGAGTGAAAATGACCATAAAGATATACTCAACGTTCTCCTGTGAAAAGAAGGGAAAAGACATATGAAAGCTGAAGAACAAATAAACATTTGAACTTTATAGAACGGCAAACTTTGAATTTGTACACGTTAAAAGCCATGGTTTAGTCTCACCAGAGTCGAGTTCACGTGGTTGGAATCCCCGTTTGGGTATGGAGTGAAAATTGCCAATGCTACACAATTGGCAAAGATTGTCAAAAGGATCAGGTACTCAAATGGCCTAGAGAAAGGAAAATAAAAAACATAATGAAATTAAAACAAACATGTATTTTATATAGGTATAAGTATCTGATATTAATGAACGAAATTGCAATTGTGATGTTAGGCATATCATATTGGGGTTAGTTAATGGTTAGGTTGTATTTGGTTTGGTCAGGTCAAGAGCTTTTACTTCCATTCGACGATGCCGATACAAATCTTCCTCAGGGGATTGTTGAGTGTGAGACAAAAGAGAGCCCGTTGGGGTCGGTCAGGGAGGACCTTCCCTCTCCGGGGAACTCGCGGCGGCTTGTTGGCCTTCATTGAGCCGCCACTGAGGGCAACGTCCCACGCCGACGAGAGCGGCTTCTTCTCCTCCCCCACCTTCCCACCCTCAATTGATTTACGGACATCGGACGGCCCTGGAAAACCATACTCATTTTACTCCTCACACCTGGACAAAGAGCCACAAGGATTGAATGGAGATTCGTGTGAACGATTGTGAACGATTCGTCTTATTGGGATGGGGAATGGGACACAGGGGATGTATAGCGGAATCTTTGTTTTTCTCTCTCCATATTGTTAGTGGACTCGTGCCGACAAGAAGGAATTCCCGTCTAATGAGACTGAGACGAAGGTTTTTTCTGTTTTGGAAGGGTGAAATCGGAGGAGGATTTTGTTCTCCACCCAGAACAACCAAAGGAATGGTGTGAAGCGACGGACTTCTCGCGACGCCAATCTCCTTTTACACTTTCTCGGACCAAAGCCAAGTCACTGACAACCAAACAATTGCCAAGGAAACAAGAGACCCCAAGACCCAATGGAACACAAGCACCTTCATTGAAATCATATACTCACCAATTCCTCTTTCTCATCCTCACTTTCCGCACATTCCTCACATTAATCTTCATTTAATAATAGGCGTTTAATACTCCCGCCATTCATTTTTCTCAAGGGGTATATTTTTCTACATTTTCTGCAAAATATGTATAAATAAGGTGTAAAAAATGAAATATGATTCCATTTAATTATTACATCATTCATTTAGAAAATTTGTAATTTTTTCTTATTGAAATACTCTTAAAATGTTTTTATTGTAAAAAATAACAAGAGGTTAAACATTTTGACTTGGATTTAACGGAATTATTTTTTCATATGTAATAATAGGGCATCAAATACTGAGTTATTTATTTAATGTTTTTGAAGAAATTGCTGAAAATTTTTAAGGTGATATGTCTCAAGAACATATCCGATTCCTTTGAAAATTTTATGATATATTGCTGATATATATAAATGCATGCCATAAAATTTATAAGGAATTTCAAAAGTTATTAACTGATAAATAGGGGAAAACTAGAAAAAATAAAATCGTAATAAATAATTAAAATAATTTTACTCAATTTAACTAGGAGTAATTCAGAGATTCTTCATCCTATTTTCATGAAAATTACATTGTTGAAATCATATATGAGTTGAAATCATAAAATTTCATAGTTTCATCGGTGGATTTCAATGTCACGGCGGGTTGAACAAGTTAACCTATTTATGGAATGAGTCTCGTATGTATATAGTTGATTAAATGATAAAATGAAAAGGAATTGAGTAGGGGGTTCAATTCTAAGACGTCAAGCACCAAAACCGCACGGCGGTTTTAGCCATGCGATGAAACCGTGTTTCATTTTTAAAAAGATATGCTTATTTTTCCAAAAAATTTGGATATTTATAAAAATTTTCATACAAAATGATTACTTTTTCAAAGAAAGGTTATTGTATTTGCGTTCTTACTGTAAGCAACAAATGTTATGTGTAAATTGAGATTAAAATTTAATTTATTCAACTAAAATCATTTTTAAACTTTTTTAGAATTTATTTATTTAAAATTTATTAATTAGAATAATATTCTTTTTAATGTTTAAATAAACAATATAAATGCTTCAAAATGATAAATGGAATTTTATATTTAAATAAAACATGTTTTTTAAAGTGCAGTCAACAGCGGTTTTATCTCGAAAGCCGCGGTTTTCACCGCAACCGCGGCTTTGAGAATTTGTGGTTTTTTGGACTCCCTAAAATTGAGTAATTGAGTGCAATGTAAGTTTTACCGCATGGCTAAAACCGTGGTGCGGTTTTGATGCTTGCGGTCTTAAAACCGCAGTTGGGCCCCCTAGTGGTGTTTCATGAGCATTATTTAATATAATTAAAATGAACAGGGGAATATGTTTTGAATTAAGTAAATATAAAGCTCGTTAATTGAAAAATGAACAAATTGAAGAATCATTTGATCTTTGAAGGTAATTGGCTCCTTCACTCTTCCACGTATTTGTTAGCGAGGGAGAAAGAACATGCAGGAAATGGATATTTCTCTTCATTACTCCATCGGAAAAAATGTGCGAAAAAGTTGAAGAGCTCAGAGCCAGACCATTATATTATATCACGGAAAAATCGCTGAGCAAGGGAGATCCTATATGAGATACCATACATGTACGTATTACTACTTATATATGTAGATGCCATGTACGTATTGTAGTCATCCTTTTATTGAATAAGATACAAAAGGACGTTTCTTATAAGAAAAAGATGAACGGCTGAGTGGAAGGATAAGCTAAATGAATATTTACTTTGAAAGATTATATGAGCGGAGAATTGAAATCTCAATTTTCCTCATTACTATTTCCAGTAACCCTTCTTTGGCCTCAATTCAATCCAATCAAACATTACACAAAAGTGTTGGGAATTTAGTCAATTGGAACTCAACGTTGGATGGTGATTCACATTACCCCAGCGAGTCATCTTCATGAATTTATTCATAGCACCTATGTATATATAGATATACCGATAAACGATATCTTCCATATATATACAAATATGCCTATGTATATAAAATTCATGCATGTATTTAACATATGTATGTACTAATGATCTTATTTGTGAAGATCCAATATAGGTATTTTGTGTTTTGAAGCTATGTAATTTAGTCATTAAGGCGTTGAATGAGAAACCACTAATTGTCATTAAGGTGTGTGTGATCTGAAAGCGTGAGATCATAAAAGCTGTAAATTGTCAAGCGGGAAAATTTAAATGGCGGCCGCGTGTGTTTGAAACCTATTGTTTGAAGATGTGAGTAATTGGGCTTGTTTGGAGGATCCTCGTTTGGCTTCCTTGGCCTTCTGCCCCCAAAATAGGCCGAGATAAAAGAAAGTGTCGGTGGGCATCTGGCATTCCCTCACATCTTTTGATTCTCCTCCTCCGACACCCCGAATCCTCTCATTCTCCAAGAGGAAGATGCTGGGGAGAAGTATTCATCTTCAGCCATTGGGTTTGAACCCACGGAAATGTTTACAAGTCTCGTGGAATCATAAAAGTATCAATAATGTTCTGGAATTGTGAATCAACATGAGATGGAGGTCTTTATGAATCGGGCCCGCATTTCCCAACCATGGCTTATCGAACATCCTTCCCAAATACTCCGAGCGGATGGACAAGTGGATGTGGCGCAAGAGGTTGAAGGTTCAAAGGGCAAAATGAGAAATGGGAGGATTTGGGAAGAGCAGATGGGAACATTTAATACTTTCTCCCTGTTTAACATAACTTCACATTGATTCGCATGGATTCGCATGGTTTTGTATTGAAGCCTCTTTTGCCTTATCTCCCTCTCATTTGCTTATTTGACAGGGAGATCCCCAAGACATTTCTCATTCTTCCTATCACCATTTCACTATGTGGACTCGTAAGAGATCCTCTTTGAAGAAAATTGCCCAACTATCATTCAATTTTTTCATCATCTTTAGCCCTCTTTCTAATTCCTATACTTTGACTAGGAGTTTCTAATATGAAGCTTAAACATATTTACATAGCATCGTGAGCATAAGTAATAAGTATCAATCAAACTAAAAAAGATTTTTTTTTCAATAAAAATTACACTTGAAATTCACTTAAAAATCTTTAAACTTTTTGGATCAAAAATTTGAATGGGAATTCTCTATGTAAATAAGAGTAGGGAAATTGAGTCAATGGATATGATATATGATATTTGTAATAACATTTAATGTCTCATGAATGCATTGTATGTATGAATGTTGGCCAATGGATTATAAAAAAATATTTTATTGTTAGGTTAATAGTTTAGTAGCTATATTTAAGTATAATATATTTATTTATGTACATACCTAAGTAAACTAACAATAAGTAAGATGCACATTTATGATGAACCGTTCATATTGTGTATGTATTATTGTATGTACAAGCCAATCAATTTGACGACTACATGTCCTAATAATAAAAATAATAACTACAATAATATATTATTTCTTATTTAGGTTAAATGCTTTTTAACCTAAATAAGGTAAGAAATTATAAAGCATCTTTGGGAATTATGAATAGAAGAAAAAAGGAAAGATCGTCTGGTTGTCTTCCATTCATCTCTGTGAAAAAGACTCAAAAGCGGGATGGGAATTCTCAGCATCTCGGTGTTCATTTGACCCAGAGAAACCTCTGAAGCAATGCTGTTTGAATGTTGTATATTGTAATATAATTTGGGGTGTATCGAGAGCGGGTTCATTGGGGGTGTTTGGTGGGTTTGCGGTGGATTTGGGTCGGCTGGAAAGAATTAGTGGGTGAGGTAAGGAGACTCCCCGGTCAAGGCAATTTGCCAATTGAGCCACCACAGACTCGGCACTCTCCAGACGCCCTCAGATCCCCACCTTCAGTGCCTCCTTTCATTCATGAGCCCACCCAGCATTTCACCCAACGGACTTGGTTTGGCCAATGGCCATTTCCTCGCCAGGGTCAGAAAAGCCGAAATTCTCCACCAACTGCCCCATCTCTCTTGTGGCTCAAAATAAAGAATTTTGCAAACCCTCGCTGAACGGGGTCGTGTCAAGGAAATGTCTTTGGGAGGAATGAGGGGAAATTCATGAATGAGGAAACCAGGAATTCAAACTCGTCTGCCTAAAATTAAAACACGGGGAATTTATCCCAAAAACCAAAATTCCCATTTCCCATTTAAAGCCCTTTGGAGTTTTCATCTCTCCGTTTTGACCTCATTACCATTTTTTCAATAAAAGAAAAGCAATCAATTCCTTTCACTCTTCAGCTTCCTTATGAATATGCAGAACTTTGAAAATTTAAACGACACTCTTTTCCTGCTATTTCATTCTGTATTTGAATACATTAAAAATAGAAACTTGTGACGAAGGAGACTTTCGTATACAGGGAGACTCTGAATTTTGTATATTACTTAGGTATATGAGAAATATATTTATTGCTATTTGAGAAATATGAGGTGCTGGACCTTTGTTTAAAGATATTTACAGAGCCAGTGTGTGTATGCCTTTGGTTGTCTGATTTGGTTGTTTGGTTATCTGTGGAAATGATGGGGAAGATTCCTCGTATTTATTTTCCCAATTGCCCCTATTTCTCTCTCAGGGAAAACTCGGTAGAGAGAAAGAAGATGATCAAATTGAAAAAGACTCGCCAACCTCATTTTTAAGCCAATCAGTGGGGGCAAGGGCGCCAATAGACGCTGGTCACCAAAGGCAATCGCTAATTAAATGCAAAGCAATTTCTAGAGTTTCTCCTTTGAACCTTCAGTTCACTCACACAACAACCAAATCCAGTCAACGATCATTTCCCAACACTTGACAAATCATCCAATATCCAATTCCAATACAAGTGTGCAAACAAGTCTTTTCATTTGATAAAATTACATAAATAGATCGTGAAATGCACTTAATTATCTTAATGAATATTTATTGCTCAGGCGGAGTTGGTCAAGACAATGAATTATTGTGTGTACCTATGTAATTACTCTTATTGGGTAATATCTAGGTATGGATATGGCACATGAAGTCATGTAAAAATATTATGTATATTCGAATTCAAGAGCATTGGAGAGTGAAAGATGTATTTAAATTGCTACATTAAGAATTAATGAATATGAAAACCAACTCACCCGCCTCGTCCTCCATTCTTACTCAAAGCTCTGGTACTCTCAGTCAAAGTCGCCCATACTGTTCCTTGTCCATTTCGACTTGATTGGGTTCTCAAAATCTCTCAGGTTGGAGGAATAGAAAGAAAAAGAAAAAGGGGCTCTCACATTCTCCTATGTATCTCTAGCAATGAAGTGAAAAGCAGACAAGAAAATCATAGCCGACGTCGCCTTCTCACATCGAGTGAATAGAAAGTCATTCCACAGATAGTCAAATAAATGCTTTTAGATGCGACTCCTAGCACTCCTCAAATACATTGATCACTTTGTACAAAAACCACGACACAGACTGTTCAAATAATAAGAATTGTCAAACAGTTGAGTCACTTTCCCGGTCATTTTTCAAATTGAGGAAATTCGTGTTAAAGAACCAAGTCTTGTATTCACATATACTAAGTTAGAAAATTGAGCTCGAGAATTGAAAAACAATGGATTTTCCAATAAGGATTCAAGAATGGAATAAGTTGGAAAAGGGTTAGAAATGTATAGACAATGAAGTATATAAAAAATGTGTCTCATTACGAAAGTCTCAAGTGGTAAAAGTAAGAAGGTCCTTTAGTATCAACCCAACGCATTAGTTTTCCCCCTTTGTATTTAACAAATTGACAACGGAAAGGCTGAAGTAGTAAATTTGAAAAAAAGAGAAAAAAGGATTCGTCTATAGGGAATACACGTACTGAGTACATACCTACATACATACATACATAATGTCTCTGTGTGTGTGTAAAGTTTATATAATAAAGTTGTTCGCGAGGGAGGAATGTGTTTCTTAAATAGAATCTCCTTCTTCCGTCTAAAATTAAAAGTGTAGGGATTTGAGGGTTGGGGCGTTGAGGAATTTGAAAATACCCACGAGGATCTTACAACATACTTACAATCAGATCAAAATGACTCAAAATCCACACAAATCCCAACAAAATCAAACTAGCAAATATTTTCCAACTCTCAATGTTTACATCCAATTAGGAAAAACTATAAAAACATTTTTTAGATATTAAAAAATGTTAAAACATTTTAACTAAATTAATTTGCAAAGTTGAAAAAAATGTTGAAAAAAGTATTCATCAGTAAATGCTTTTAATGCTTTAAAAATGTTTTTAGGGAAAATATTTTTTAAATTAAAAATGCTTTTAAAAATATTTAAAATAAAAAACATTTGCACAGTAATCAACGCATGTATTAAACGTAATAAACATAACGTATTAAGTGATTGCAAGGGCTTGTCTGTTGTGGATATTAATAAATTTGAATCCCGAAGACGAATGAACATTCCATCCGGATTGATGAAGTAAGGAATCATTTGGTAATTAAGGTTCAATGATGGATGATGATTGCCATTGTCTCTTATAATAGTGGTAGTTATCAGACGAGATATTAAGTGAGTGGGAGAATAAATTCCAGAATGAGCTGATTAAATAATTTCTCTCAAGTTCAATGGATCTCTCCTAATTAGTGGAGAGTTGGAAAGTATTTAAGCTCATTATTTACACTTTCTATTCAACTTGTCTCACAGCCTGGCAACTCAAAAAAACCGAATCATTTCCCTCCTACTTGAACCAAATGCTCTCGCACTTTTCCCTTTTAACTAAGGAGGTGAGTCGATCAATAGAATTTAAAATTAGGAATTTGTTTTTCAATTATAAAAAAATCTTTCTAATCAATCTTCTCCTATAGGTGTACTTCCATATTTATGAATGAACATACCAGGGCTTTGTAAATCCATTTACGTGTGTTGGGAGAAGAGTCAAAGTAATTGTAAAAAGTATTTAAAGGATTAAAGTCAGCTCAGGATTTGGAAAACAAAATTTTAAAAAAAATTCCATGAAGAACTAAAAGGCTTGCATTCTCACATTTAAAACAAGTTTAAGAGACTTGTTTTTAAAGGGAAGAAGCAAATGAAAAGAAGCCTTAATTCTGTCCTGTCCTCATCCCATTGATTACTATCCTAATAAATGCCTAATAAAGGGAAATTAAACATTTAAAATAATCCAGTTGTACATCTAGTAATAATATTGAAGAAAAACCTCAAAAACATACATGAAATAAATAAAATATAATTTGTATGAAGAGGAGAAAGTGAATAAAAGACTTGGCAATTAAACAAATGAAGAGTCGCTGAGTAAATTAAAAATAATAAAGGGGAAGGAGATAAACGTTATAATCCGGAGGTTGTTGAAGGTCCGGAGGCCGGGAGAGAACTGGAGTTTGTCGGGGAGTTTCCGCCTTGGAAAACCCCTTTGGGATTCTTCCGGGGAACAACGGGAGGAGCAACAGGTTACAAGACTCCGACATTTCCCCTCCTCTCCAATCAACCCGAATCTTTCAAATCCCGAATCTCTCAAGTGGAATGTCAAACTCGAGCTCTTCATAAGCCCAAACGACTCAAGTGACTCTGGAGAAAGTCGTCAAGGAACAACAGACTTAAAACAATTTTAAGAAATAAATTAAAAGAATCCTTAAGAAGTCAATGAAGCCAATGGATCTTATTTCCATTTCATTAATCCCCCTTTAACTACATTTGAAATGGAAAGTGCAATTAACAAACAGCCCAAACTGACATTTACACACTTAAAAGAGTTATAAATGGAGAAAGTTACAAGTTGCGTCCTCGCTAGTGAGCCAACTCAAATCTTCCAATCTTCACCGACCCGAGTTACATTCACATTTAGATGGAGCTACAAACCGAGGAAACTACTTGGACTTTTCCTTAAGATTCTTGTCCAAGCAATTCTACACCGGCTCTTAATTAATTTAATTATTTACTAAGATGATTTTAACAAAGATGAACTCATTGGGATTGGACAAACATTCAATTTCTTCCCATATCATTACATCGAGTGAAAGATGTTGGAAATTCATACACCAAAATTGTACAAATACAATTAGTCATCGTGTAGGTTTTCATTCAATGGGGAATCAAATTAGGTAATCATGTTGTTCAATTTGCATATAAAATGGTAGCATAAATTTAATAATGGTGACAATTCAATAAATTAGAATCCAAAGTGGAATTATTTACTCGTCTAACTCATGCATGAATGTACTTCTGGAAAATGTGGAAGAAGTTGGATATCAAATAAATCTTTGTAAGAGGTGAGGAGTAATTTGTGAGACAAAGAAATACTTCTTCACCATCTGACAAATTCGATCACTTTTATTAAACCTAACGTGTGAATAGTGTGAACATACCTAATATACCTATATTACATAAATACTTATTTAGATATTAAGCTCACATTACGATTCATTACATACCTACATAATGTATCAAATTAAATGCATTAGACCTTATTAGATGTCAAGACTTTCGTGGGTCTTTTCGTATGTGTATAATAATATTAAGGTAATAAATAAATAAGGTATTAGATGTGAGCGTCCGCCCGGTACCAGGTTTGGGCGGGCGGGCAGTTAAAAGACCGGATATCGGGTTGGTTTTAATTTTATATTATTGCGTCGGGTTCGGGTACTAATATTGTCCGGTTCGGGCGGGTCGAGTTTTGAAATAAAATTATCGGGCTACCCGAAATGTTATTTTTATATAACTTAAATACAAAAAAAGCAATTTTTCGATTTGGATGAAAACAACAAACATTCCGTTCCTTTCCTTACTTCCTTTCTTTACTTCCGTCCAAAACTAAAGAATTGCTTAGTGTATGTAGATGGCTGGATGTTACTAATAAGGTGGTCCTTCCTCACTTCCTTTTAAGTGAGGAATCATCATATCATATATTTTAACAAGAATAGTAAAAAAAATAGTATTTATTTAATGCTAATTTATAAATAAATTTAATAACGAACTTTAATTAAATCCTTGAATGATGAAAATTCGTTTGTGCTATTTGTAAACCGGGCATTTTCAGGCAGGTATTTAATCGGGTTCGGGGGGTCGAGTATTTGAAACAAATATTTTGAATATCGGGCGAGTCGGATTTTTGAAAGTCGAGTATTGGGCGGGTCGGGTATTTAGACTAGCTTCTAAAGTCGGGTTCGGGAGGGTCGGATATTTGAAATTCCACTACCCGCTCACCTCTATAAGGTATTATTAAATGTCCTCATTTGACTCTGGTTGCTTTTGAATCGAAGAGTTATTGTGGCTGAGTGCGGATCCTATTTTGACTGGGTGGGGTCGTTGAGGTCGAGGAAAGAATCCTCCACGAACCCCCCTACACTCGAATCTCAAAGAACAAAGAACCCGCCCAATTAATCTTCCTTCTCTCCGAAATTCACACATTTGCACAGGAACACTTACTTTTGACTCCCATTGAGCCGAGTTCTTTTTGGAGTCTTGGGATGAGTCGGAGATTTCTAGCAAAGTCATTCTAATCAAAACATCAGTACATTCAATTGAGCCATTTGATTGGGGGACCTCCGTTCTCTTCGTAAACTTCTCTTCGTAGCATTTTACATATGACCCAATCTCTTCGTAAACCTATCTCTTATTATACCATTTACATCTTATACCTTAAT